>SZWC01003107.1:120399-153776 GCA_023375785.1 Penium margaritaceum | reverse complement strand
GGCCCGCCTCACAGCAAAGGGGTTTGCTCAGGTCCCTGGGGTCGATTACGACGAGATCTTTGCCCCAGTCGGTCGGTTCTCCACTAGCCGGGCGCTCTTCAGCATGGTTGCCCAGCATGGGTGGGAGCTACACCAGATGGACGTGAGCAACGCGTTCCTCCATGGCTCACTGGAGGGTGAGGAGCTCTACATGGTGCAGCCCCCAGGCTTTGACGACGACACTGGGAGAGTTTAACGGCTGCGGAAGGCCCTCTATGGCCTGAAGCAGTCACCTCGGTGCTGGAACCAGGAGATCAGCAACACGTTGACCCCGCTCTGTTCGTCAGCCCGCGAGGTCAGATCTTTGTTGCAGTTCTGGTCTACGTCGACGATCTCCTCATTGCGTCGCCAGACACGGCTGTCATCGAGCGTGTCAAGGACTTGCTGCAAGCCGCCTACCAGATGAAGGATCTCGGGTCTGCCTGAGTCTTCCTGGGCATGGAACTCGAGCATGATCGCTCCCAGGGCATCCTGCACGTCCACCAGACTGCCTATGTGTAGACCCTGTCCACTCGCTTTGCTGAGGACCTGCCCCTCGTGCCTAGCGCATCTTCACCTATGTCACTCGATGGTCAGGTGAAGCTGAAGCGTCCTGACCCAGCTGTTGTGGGGGAGCCAATTGATGTGACCACGTATCTGCGTGTCATTGGGTCACTGATGTTCCTGGAGACGACGATGCGTCTAGACATCGCGTTCGCACTCAACCTCCTGGCCCAGTTCTCTCAGAAGCCGCGTCATCTCCACTTCGAGGCCGCGATCCGAGTACTGCGCTATGTTGTCTTGACCCCTCGGCGAGCTCTCATGTTCCGCCGGCCGTCGTCTGTCATCGCAGTGGGCTACACCGACAGTGACTGGGCCGGCAGTCCAGATGGTAAGAGTCGCACGGGCTGGATCTTTCTGATCGGCAGCATAGCTGTGTCCTGGCGCAGTGGCAAGCAGGGGTGCATTGCACGCAACACTGCTGAGGCTGAGTACGTGGCCGTTGGCACGGGTGCGTGTGAGAGTGTGTGGTTGCGTCGTCTGTTTTCTGAGTTGCGCCAGTCTGTCGCATCCATCACCTTGTATTGTGATAATGAGAGTGCCATGGCCATCGCCGACAATGACGGTGTGCATCACACACGCACAAAGTACATAAATGTTGAGTATCACTATGTGCGTTCGTTGTTGTATGACGGTAGCATCAGCATCGTGTGGGTTGAGACAGCACGGCAACTAGCTAACTTCCTGACCAAAGCACTGAAATGGGACTCATTCAAGAAGGCTGTGAGTTCAATCGGCGTGCGTCCGTGAGTTGCCCTCTCTGTCTCTGCCTGCGTCTCTGCATGCCCTGGGGGAGTTTGGATGTTGACCGTGTCTCTGCCCGCCCATGTGTACTACGCCTGTGAGTCATGGGGGAGTGTTGGTTTTTTACGCATCTCTCATTGTGCTCTGTTGTGTCCTCCCGGCTTGTGTACATCGGCGTGTAGATGACTGACGCCGAGACTCGACGCTGATGGAGTGTCGTCCGGTGGAGCCGACACACGCTGTTTTCTACTAGCAGTTCGCTGGAGCCTCCTCTCTCTGGCGACGTGCTCAGCTCCATTGGTAGGCCTCCTCGGCGGTCGTGCTGCCGGTGGTCACTGCCACCGCAGTTGCTGTCTGCATACGTCCAGCGCGTCACATCGCGTCTGCATTGTCATGCTCTGCATAGGGTCCTTGTTGCATGTTGCATGGCCCCGTTTGGCGTCTTGGACCATCATAGGCACTGCCTGGGTTCGGGCAGTCATAACTCCTTGCTACTCTTTTTCTAGCTGTTTCTGATCGCACGGCTGCGTTCGTAGCGTCGGTATCATGGTATGGTCCAGGTTTCAGGCAAAACGGACGACGCCCGGGTTTTGGGCTGTCGGTCGTCTGGCAGGCCTCACCGAGAAAACCTGCCAGCCTGAAAATAGAGCTATTTTCTGATTGGCTGTTGAACTGAGTAACAAGCTCTATAGAGCTGGGGGGAGGCTAGTTCTTGGAGGGGTCTCCCATTGTGTCTCATTGTTCATTGCTAATCAGTTACTTTCAGTTTTCAGCTGCTTTCTGGCGCTAACACTGGCGCGTGCCTTTCTGAGTAACAAACCCAGAGCTTCCAGAGTTAGACTCTAGAGTAGTAGACTGAGGGGGCAGCACAGTTAAGCAACGAGCATGGAAGCCCGCACGCTGCATCAACAACGCTACTGCCCCAACCTGCAGCCTAGCAATTCTGTTTTGGTATCAGAGCCATAGCGTAGCAGCAACAGCAGAAGACTGGTGTACAGGTGCCAGACAACGCCGGCAGGTCTCCATACGCGCTAGTGCAGGGGAAATGCTGCCGGATTTTTCCCGGCAGCATTGACCCGCCTGGTGGCGGCGTCAGAATTTTTTCCACGGCCACTGGGCTAGGGGAAATGCTGCCGGATTTTTTTCCGGTAGCACTGACCCCCACGTTTGACGCGAGGAGGTGAGCGGCCGGCCACGTCAGGCGCTTGCTGGCGACGACGCACGTGGCGACGTCCTCCAGGTGTGACTGACAGAGCAGATTGCAGCAGCAACAACAGCTTACTGCAGCCGCGAGCAGTGGCAGCAGTTGCCAGCAGCACAAAGTAGCAGCTGGCAACAGCAGCAGCAGCTCGTAGCAACAGCAGCAACAGCTCCCTACAGCAGTTGCAGCGAGCAAGCAGCTGCAGAAAGCAGCAGCTGCAGCAGCGTGCAGCAACAGCAGCATCAGGCTGCAGCAGCGAGCCGTAGCAGCAGCGGCAGCTGCCCGCAGCGGTTGCTGCTGCTTGTAGCCCGCAGCGAGTAGCAGCTCGTTGCTTGCTGCCAGTGAGCAGCACCCCGCTGCTCTCTGCCAGCGAGCAACAGCCCGGTGCTCGCTGCCAGCAGGCAGCAGCCCGCTGCTTACAGCAGACAGCGGGCTACTGTCCGTTGTGACAGGAAAAAACAAATAAAAAAAACAAAAAACATCCCCCAACCCCGCAGCTCGCAGCAGCAGCAGCGAGCTCCAATTGCAACACATAGAAGCTACAGTAGCGTGCAGCAGTAGCAGCGAGCTGCAGCAGCCACAGCCGCCGCAGCAGCTCGTAGCAACAGCAGGTGCAACTGCAACTGCAGCCGCAACAGCATGAGCAGCAACTCCAGCCAAAGTAGCAGCTGCAGCCACGGCAACAGCAGCAGCAGCGGCGGCAGCAGCACCTGCATTAGCAGCAGCAGCCACAGCGGCAGCAGTACCAACAACTGGAGCAGCAGCAGCAGCAACAGCCGCAGCAGCAGCGGCGGCAGCACCAACAACCGCGGCTGCAGTCCCATAGCAACGGCTGCATCAACCGCTGCTGACGTCAGCGGCCGTCCGCTGACATCACTGCTGCCATCATTGCTAACGTCATCAACAAAAAAAAACAACAAAAAAGGGGGACAACCGTAGTACTACACACACGTAGTAGCCTCTGCTGACGTCAGCCATCCTCGGCTGACGTCACTGCTAATATCAGCAGCACAAACCAAAAAAAACAAAAAAACAAGGGACACTCAACCATGGCTGATAGTCTCGGTGAGGAGGGGTCCTCCTCTGTTGGAGGGACCCCTACCCCCCCTTTCTTGCAGTGCCTGCAGTGGCAGCAGCTGCAGCAGCAGCAGCCGCCGCCGGAGCAGCAACAGCAGTAGCAGTAGCAGTAGCAGCAATGGCAGCAGCAGCCGCAGCAACAGCAGTAGCAACAACAGCAAGTCCAGCAGCAGGACCAGCAGCACCAGCAGCAGCAGCAGCAACACCAGCAGCAGCAACAGTAGTAGCAGCGGCAGCAGAAGCAGCAGTCCACTGGTGTCGTTGGCGGCAACCCTAACCCCCTCGTTGCTCTTCAGCAACAGCTCGCCGCCTTGACGCAGCAGCTTGCTGCGTTACAACCAGTGGCCTCCGAGTCTACCACCAGTGTGCTACCGTCGTTCATCCCTCCAGGGCCTGCCAGCCCTGTTGTGTCTGCTGCTACATACTACCTGGCACAGCAGCAGATTCAGTGCCAGCGGCAGACAATGACCTCCGTCCTTGGCCCCACTCTGGGTGCCGGCCGCAGGCAGAAGGACTTTGAGACGCCGCCGCCGCCGCTTCAGGCCGGCGAGCAATTCCGGAGCTGGGAGCTCAGCTTCCGGATCTAGGCGCGAGGTAAGGGCCTGTGGGCATACTACACCCTCCCTTACGACTCCACCCAGGCCGACCAGCTGTATGACACTGGTCGCGCCGTCCGTGCCCTTGTCCCAGTCACCCCTCCAACTTCCCGCCTGGCCCTAGAGCCTTTCCTCGGCGACTTCACCGCTGGCGACATTCCAGACCTTGCGGCTACAAGGTCTGGAATGTCGCCAGCATGGCACGTCCTCAACAGGCCCCATTGCCTGTCCAGCGATGCTGAGATCAGCCGTCTGCTCCGGGATTTCAACTCCCTGCACATGGGGGAGACCGAGACGGTCACTGCCTACTGGCAGCGGGCGGAGGACATCCTTCGTCGTCTCGACAAATCTGCTCCGAACCCTCTGTCCGCGCTTCTCACCATCAAGCGCAGTGCCACCAGCGCGTACGCGGACGTCTTCGTACACTACCCCAAGGATGTCCTCTCCACCATGGCGGCCCAGGGCACCCTCATGTCCTGGGCATACGAGCTCTTCCTCCGCATTGAGGAAGCTCGCCAAGAGTCCCAGCTCCATCGTATGGAGGCTCTTGCATCCCCTGCCATTGCCTCCCCTGCCGCTGCCTCCGTGGCCGTCGCCTCCCCCGCCGCAGCTACCTCATCTTCTTTGGGGAAGAAGAAGAAGCGCCAGAATAAGAAAGGCAAGGGTCCGCCGCAACAACAGCAGTAGCAATCGTCGACCGGGTCCAGCGGTGGTGGCTCGTTCTGCCACAACTGTGGCCAGCCCGGGCACGGGTGGTACACGTGCCCTCTCCCGACGGTCGAGGCGTGTGTCATCGCCACCCTGCGTCGCCAGCGGGAGCGCTGTCTCGCCTCTGCCGCCTTCGCTGCTGCTGGCCCTGACACTCTGACCTCGTCCGGCAGCTCTGCCACTCCGACAGCTCCGCCTGTCCCGCAGACACCCGCGCCGCAGTACTACCCACAGCCATCGGCGCTTCCGCTTCCTTCGCCGGCTCAGTCCTCCTACTACCCGGGCTCCGGTGCCGTCACTCCGCACTCCGTCTTCACTCCCGGGCCGTCCTCCCGTGAGCGTCAGCTGGAGCAGTTCATCGCGCTCCAGCTTGGCCTGCCTCGCCCTCCTCCCCAGGGAAGTGCGAGTTGCGTCACCTCCTGCCCTCCTGCCCAGCCCTCATGACTGAGACTGAGCTGCGGTCATGTCCCGTTTCCTCATCTGTCTAGTCGTCTCCCGTGGTCTCCTCCACCCCCTTCCTTAACGACATTGCGTGGCTTGACGATTGGCAGTCTCGTTTCGCGCCTCCTTCCACCGCGTTCGCGTCCCTTGCTTGCTGCCATGTGACCGTTAGCGATCTGGCGACCCCTGTCCAGGACCCTACTGAGACCTGGATCATCGACTCCGGGGCCACGCATCACATGACGGCCTCTCGCGAGGCCTTCAGTATGCTCGGTCCTGTAGGCGATGTCTCCGGGGTCCGGACGGGCTCCGGACAAGTGTTGCCTGTCCGTGGTGTTGGCGTCGTTCGTTTCCGTGGCCCTGCCGGTGACGTCTTTCTGACCGATGTCCTCTTCGTCCCTGGTCTCGAGCTCAGCCTCCTGTCCGTGACTGCCCTTGACCGCATGATCATGGACGTTGTGCACTCACGTGGTGTTGGCACTGTGTCGTTGCGTCCGTCTGGTCTTGTCGTACTGCACGCCACCGCCCGTGACAACCTGTGGCATGTTCCGCGCCTCTCCTCTTCTCCTCCTGTCTCTTCCCCGTCGGCCACCACAGGCCATGTGTTTGTCATCAGTACGCTTTCTCCTCAGCACACCCGCCTTTTGCACCGCCGCCTTTGCCACGTTCACTCCGCCGTCGTAGAGAGCATGCTCCGCACCCAGCCGGCCAAGGGCCTTGACCCAGAGACTTTCCCTCTCCCGTGCCCCACTGAGTGCATTGACTGCGCTCAGGGGAAGATGCACCGGTCCACGTACCTCTTGTCTTCCTCCCGTGCGTCCGCCCCTCTCGACCTTGTCCACTTGGACGTCATGGGCCCTCTCCCCACCGCGTCCGTCGGTGAGCATGGCCGCTATGTCCTCACCCTTACGGACGACTATTCTCGCTACTGATGGGTCTTCTACCTCCGGCAGAAGAGCGATGTCGCCCGAGCCCTTCAGGACTGGCTTGTCCTTGCGGAGCGCGAGTGTGGCCGCCCTCTTCGCCGCTTTTGCTCCGATCGCGGTGGAGAGTACATGGGTGAGGCCACGGCCTTTCTCGCCTCCCGCGGGATCCACCATCAGACGTCTGCGCCCTACACACCCGCCTAGAACGGCGTCTCCGAAGGGTGGAACCGTACCGTGGCCGACGCCGTCCGCACCATACGGGTCGAGTCCGGTCTCTCCGATGGCTTCTATTTTGAAGCTATGGCCTACATGAGCTGGGTCTGGAACCGGATTCCCCACGGTCCCCTTCTCTGCCAGTCCACGCCATACCAGCAATGGTGCGGTCGGCGCGCTGACCTCCGCCCGGCTCGCGTCTGGGGCTGCGTGGCCATTGTGTGGTTGTCCGCCCCACAGCAGGGCGGCAAGCTCGCCCCCCGCGGACGCCCCTGCACCTTCCTCGGTGTGTCTCGTCAGTCCAAGGCCTGGCGCTTCTGGGACCCTTCCCGACATTGCATCGTAGAGTCCCGCGATGCCCTCTTCTTCGAGAACCTGTTTCCCCGCGACCTCATCCGCTCCGGCTCGTCCGTGTCCCTCCCGTCGCGTGGGAGAGTGGTGAGTCCGTCCTCCGTCCTATCGCTTCCGGGTGACACATCACTCCGTCCCTCTCAGCCGGTAGCCCCTGTCGCGTCCTATGCCCCCCCCGGGCCAGCAGTCCCAGTCGCGTCCTCTGGCCCCCCCGTGCCAGCATTCCCAGTCGCGTCCGCTGGCCCCTCCGGGCCGGCAGCCCCTGTCGCGTCCGCTGGCCCGTGCGGGCCAGTAGTCCCGGTCGCGTCCTCTGCCCCCCCCGGGCGAACAGTCCCAGTCGCGTCCGCTGGCCCCTCTGGGCCAGCAGTCCCCGTCTCGTCCGCTGGCCCCTCCGGGCCAGGAGTCCCCGTCGCGTCCGCTGGCCCCTCTGGGCCAGCAGCCCCAGTCGTGTCTGTAGGCCCGTCCGGGCCGGCAGCCCCAGTCGCGTCCGCTGGCCCCTCCGGCCCAGTAGCTCCTGTCACCTACGCTGGCCCCTCCGGGCCAGCAACGCCTGTCGCATCTGCTGGCTCCTCCGGGCCGACAACCCTAGTCGCGTCCGCTGGCTCCTCCGGGCCAGTAGCCCCGTCCGCCTCCGTTGGCCTGTCGGACTCAGTGCCATCTCCTGCCCGACCGCGCTACACACGTGGCCCAGGCGGTAGCCTCCAACCTCGGCCGACAGTGAGCGCGCAGACCGTTGCACCACGTCCCGTGGCGCCTCGACCCCCTTTGGCTCCACGTGTCTCCTCCACTCCTGCGGTCATGAGTGGAGACCCTGGCACAAAGGCTCTCGGCCTGACCACTTCGGCCATCATCTCAGACCTTCACCCGGGCTCTGTACTGGGCTACGCCGTGCTTCATCATGAGCATTGGCATGTTGTCGTGGCTGCACGCGCCCGCATCCCACCTGGAGCTTGTGACGCACACGCCCTCTCAGTCTGGTCCACAGCACGCCCGGAGGACCCAGCCACCCTACGCGAGGCTCGAGCCTCTCCTGAGGCCGCACATTGGGATGGTGCCTGCGCCGAGGAGCTCGCTGCTATCCGGCAACACCACGTGCATGACTTCGTCGACCTACCTCCAGGTCGGAAGGCAATTGGTGCCAAGTGGGTCTTTCGGCGCAAGTGGAAGCCTGACGAGTCCTTGGACAAGTACAAGGCCCACCTCATAGCAAAGGGGTTTGCTCAGGTCCCTGGGGTCGATTACGACCAGATCTTTGCCCCAGTCGGTCGGTTCTCCACTAGCCGAGCGCTCTTCAGCCTGGTTGCCTAGCATGGGTGGGAGCTGCATCAGATGGACGTGAGCAACACGTTCCTCCATGGCTCACTGGAGGGTGAGGAGCTCTACATGGTGCAGCCCCCAGGCTTCGATGACGGCACTGGGAGAGTTTGGCGGCTGCGGAAGGCCCTCTATGGCCTGAAGCAGTCCCCTCGGTGCTGGAACCAGGAGATCAGCAGCACACTTCTCCGTGGCGGCCTCCAGCGCAGCACCGTTGACCCCGCACTGTTTCTCAGCCCGCGAGGTCAGACCTTCGCCGCAATTCTAGTCTACGTTGACGATCTCCTCATTACGTCGCCAGACACGGCCGCTATCCAGCGTGTCAAGGACTTGATGCACGCCGCCTACCAGATGAAGGATCTCGGGTCTGCCCAAGTCTTCCTGGGCATGGAGCTCGAGCATGATCGCTCCCAGGGCATCCTGCACGTCCACCAGGCTGCCTATGTGCAGACCCCGTCCACTCGCTTCGCCGAGGACCTGTCCCTCGTGTCTAGCGCATCTTCATCGATGTCACTCGATGGCCAGGTGAAGCTCAAGAGTCCTGACCCAGTTGTTGTGGGGGAGCCAGTTGATGTGACCACGTATCTGCGGGTCATTGGGTCACTAATATTCCTGGCGACGACGACGCGTCCAGACATCGCGTTTGCCGTCAACATCTTGGCCCAGTTCTCTCAGGAGCCGCGTCACCTCCACTTCGAGGCCGCAATCCGAGTACTGCGCTATGTCGTCTCGACCCCTCGGCGAGGTCTCATTTTCCTCCGCCAGCTGTCCATCGTCGCAGTGGGCTACACCGACAGTGACTGGGCCGGCAGTCCAGACGGTAAGAGTCGCACGGGCTGGATCTTTCTGATCGGCGGCACGGCTGTGTCCTGGCGCAGTGGCAAGCAGGGGTGCGTTGCATGCAGCACTACTGAGGCCGAGTACGTGGCCCTTGGCTCAGGCGCGTGTGAGAGTGTGTGGTTGCGTCGTCTGTTGTCCGAGTTGTGTCAGTCTGTCGCATCCATCACCTTGCATTGTGACAATGAGAGTGCCATGGCCATCGCCGACAATGACGGTGTACATCACACACGCACAAAGCACATCAATGTTGAGTATCACTATGTGCGTTCATTGTTGCGTGACGGTAGCATCAGCATTGTGTGGGTTGAAACAGTACGACAGTTGGCTGACTTGTTGACCAAGGCACTGAAGCGCGACTCGTTCAAGAAGGCTGTGAGTTCGGTCAGCGTGCGTCCATGAGTGGCTCTCTTTGTCTCTGCCTGCGTCTTTGCTTGCCCTGGGGAAGTCTGGATGTTGACTATGTCTCTGCCCGCCCATGTGCACTACGCCTGTGAGTCATGGGGGAGTGTTGGTTCTTCGTGCATTTCTCATTTGTACTCCGTTGTGTCCTCCTGGCTTGTGTACATTGGCGTGCAGATGACTGACGGCGAGACTCGACGCTGCTGGAGTGTCGCTTGGTGGAGCAGACTCACGCTGAGGCCCACTCACAGTTTGCTGGAGCCTCCTCCCTCCGGTGTTGCGCTCAGCTCCATTGACGGGACTCCTCGGCGATCGGCCCGCTGGCTGTCACAGGCAGTGCAGAGACTGACTGCATGCGCCCAGTTCTGTCCTTAGTTGTGGCGTTGCTCCTGTAGCGTCGTGCTGTGCCTAGGGTCCTTGTCTTACGCTGTATGGCCCTGTTTGGCATCCCTGACTGTCATAGGCACTACCTGGGTTCAGGCTTCCATAACTCCTCGCTACTATTTTTCTAGCTGATTTTGACCGCACGGCTGCGTTCGCAGCGTCGGTATTATGGTATGGTCCAGTTTTCAGGCAAAACGGACGACGGCCGGGTTTTGGGCTGTCGGTCGCCTGGCAGGCCTCACCGAGAAAACCTGCCAGCCTGAAAATAGAGCTATTTTCTGATTGGCTGTTGAAGTGAGTAACAAGCTCTACAGAGCTGGGGGGAGGCTAGTTCTTGGAGGGGTCTCCCATTGTGTCTCATTGTTCATTGCTAATCAGTTACTTTCAGTTTTTAGCTGCTTTGTGGCGCTAACACTGGCGCGTGCCTTTCTGAGTAACAAACCCAGAGCTTCCAGAGTTAGACTCCAAAGTAGCAGACTGAGGGGGCAGCAGAGTTAAGCAACGAGCGTGGAAGCCCGCACGCTGCATCAACAACGCTACTGCCCCAACCTGCAGCCTAGGAATTCTGTTTCGCCGCATCCTACAAACCCCCCCCAAACCTATGACAAACCCCCTCGTTTGTCGTAGGTTCGGGGGGTTGGGCAGGGTCACCGCGAGCTCACAGGGAGGATTCGCCGCGAAACTCCTCCTGCGAGCTCGCGACGACCGGCGAAGCTCGATGTAAAAAAACATGTCGAATGTGATGTATACATGAAACATATAACAACCGTGCCTGTTTTCGCTCGCGGGACAAAAACCATGGGCACCGTTGTTATTTGTTTTCCGACTACGGGCACCGCATGCTTCTCGCTTTCGACTTTGGGCACCGCATGCTTCTCAGTTTCGACTATGGACACCGCTGCTTTATCTGGAGAAACGATGGGTATATTACTACTCCGTCCAAACATATAAAACCCTAAATTAAACCAGGGGGGTTGCGTGTGTAACTTGGCAGTTCCATGCCAACCGGTCAAAGGAGCTACGTGGCTCGAGCGGGATCACCTAGGAATGTGGGCGTTGAGACGGGATGGCTTCAGGGTCGGAGACCCTCAAGCACCGCGGTTTTGGCCTAGTTGGCCAAGGATTCCGTCGAATGCGTCACATTGGTATCAGAGCTCCATGGCTTGAATCCCACATTGGGATTACCGGAGATGCCTAGGCGGCTCTCACTTCTAGTGGAGGGGGGGTGTAGTGTGGAAGTGCCCCGCCCACCGGTCGAAGGAGCCACGTGGCTTGAGCGGGGTCATCTGGGACTGTGGGTGGTGAGACGGGATGGCTTGAGGGTTGGAGGCCCTCAACCATCGCAGGTTTGGCCTAGTCGGCTACTGATTCCGTTGAATCCGTTACAGCGTGTCGGAAAAGAAAAAGAAAGAAACAAACAGGTCATCGCTCAAGTGCGATTCTCGCACGGGAGCGAGAATTGCGAGGGGGTGGACATGGTACACCTTGCTTCACTTCATTAGCGGTGCATGCCATTGATCGAGAATGGTAAAGAGAGTGGGCACGGCAGTCCCATTCTTTCAATCACTGGGGAGGGCGTCATATTATTTGTTCACTGGATAGGGCGTCATCAACCCCCTCTCATAATGGGTAGAATGGTTATAATGCACAAGAAAAAGATCCGACTACCCCTAGTCTTGTAAAGCTTGACCCGTGACCTCCGAATACGGTGAACCTTCCAATCCTACCCTGGAACAATAAGCCCTAATTATTACGTTGGGTGGAGTGTGGATAGTTTACAAGGAGGAGGTGCGGACAAGAAGATGGTTTGAGAAACTAAGAAAACTGGATAATTCTTAAGGCAAGACGGTGAAACGATCTCATCTTTTTTTTTAAGTAAACTTTTGACCTGCCGAGCGTAACGTAGGTGGTTCACAAGGATGAGGTGCAGGAGAAGGGTTGATTCCGGTTTTGGAACAAATGGATTATATGTATTAAGCTATAAGTTTCATTTCATGACCACTGTCAAGTGAGTCAAACACATTGTACAATGTTGAAAATGAGAATGATGCATACATGAGGACATTGGCGTTCGAGCCGAGCGACGCATGCGAGGTCACGACGTGTGTGGTTGATTTGAGAATCTCCACCAAGGATTCAGGGGTCTTCGAGAATATCAAGGCGTTTCTTTATAAAAGTCTAGCGCTTTTGGTAAAGCGACCGAACGATATCAATACATCGATAGAGTTCGCGATGCTTCTGTTGGCCATTCGGGAAGGTGGTCGAAGCTATCAGAAAATTCTGGAACGGAACACTGGAGGTCGGGGCAGTTGGCCGAAATTCCCTTGGCCAAACGGTGTCAAAATCTGGAAGTCGTCGCGCAGTGGGCCATGAATGTAAGGACAGAAATGCCCATGCACGAAGTTTTGGGACTCTTGTACGTCAAGGATGTAACACTCATCCCCTCCCTTTTAGCCGCGACGTCTTGGCGCATTAGTCGACGTAGACCTGTGACTTCAAAACTACTCGTCAACCAGATGATCGACATCTCAGAGGTTTTTGTAGGGTTCCCAAATGTTGTGCACGGCGTCGTAGCCGTGCCACTTGACCAGATACTCAGTCGGTTTTCCATTGCGTCGATGTTACATTGAGCGCAATGTAGGTGGTTCATTGAGATGAGGTCCGCGACAAAAGACAAATCAGGGTTTTGCGACCGATGGATAATTTGTATTAACTACTTTTTGTACTTCAATGACAAGTGTCGAGTGATTCGAGCACATAAATACAATGACGAGAAAGATAGTGAGGCATAAGTCCGGGTCATCACCGTTTGAGCTGAGCGACGCATTCAAGGTTGAGCCCTGAGTGGTGGATGAGAAGCTCCGCCGACAAGTCGGGGGCCTTCGAGAATATCTCGATGCTTCTTCATAAACTTTGAGCATCGTTGAGAAGTCGACCGAACGATATGAAAGCATCCATATGGTTTGCGATTCTTCTGTTTGATCATTATGGAAAGTGGTCGAAGTTGTCAGGAACTTTTGGAGCGAGACATCGGAGGTTAGGACAATTGGCCAAAGTGCCCTCGGCCAAACGGTAGAAAAATCTTGTATTCGCCGTGCGATGGGCCATGAATGTAAGAACAGAAATTGCCAGTCGCAAGTTTTAGGGACTCATGTACGTGAGGGACGTAACACTTTATCCCCCTTTAGCCACAGGGGCCAGGCGCGCTAGCACACGTAGGCCGATAACGACAAAAGAAGCCGTCGATTAGGTGATCGACGTACTGGAGGTTATCGTAGGGCTCCTAGCTGTTGTGTGCGGCGTCAAATCCCTGCCACTTGAACAAATGTTTGGTCTTTTTCCACGGCGTCAATGTCTGAGGATATCTTCAACCACGTACTCGATATCCGTGACCACTTGTAGAGGAGGTGGAGGTGGGACGTCTCGGCCGGACAAGTCCATCCAAGGATGTCGATAGTGCTTCAGCTTGCTAATGTGGAAGACAGGGTGAATAGCCATTCTGTCAGGGAGACGAAGTCGATCGACGACTGGGTTTTGCATTTGCTCAATCTCAAACAGTTCCAACCAGTGGATTTTGAGTTTTGCGAAGTATTGTCCTTGAAGTTTGACATTCGTTGAGCTGAGGAGGACGCGACTGGTAGCGTTGAACACGTCATTGCTGTGATGTTGGTTAGTTACCCGCTTCATAGCTACTTGTGTCTTTGCAAGGGTCTGCCATGTTTCCCCTCGGATGCTTGTGATGTCTTGGTAGTGAATGTCAACCACAAGCATGTTATTCGGACTCTATACTCAACTGGTGTGGCGGGAATTTTTTTGAACACTACCTCAAAAGGTATTTCACCGATTGTGGTAGAAGTGACAGATTTGTATGCGAGTTTGGCGGTCGGCAGTTTTTTTGCCCAATCACTGACGTGTGGCTCGAATAAAGTTTACAGAATTGCTTCAAGTGTCTTGTTGGTTTGCTTGGTTTCTCCGTCGGCTTGAGGGTGGAACACCGTTGATAGCTGGATATGACTGTCGTAGCATGCCATTAGTTCATGCCATGAGTATGACTGGTGAAGCCACCGTCTCTGTCCCTCATGATGGTATGTGGCACTCCGTGTACTTGAACGATCAGATATTGAAACATTCACGTTGTTCCTTTTGTGGTGACGGTGGTCATTGTTGGGATAAAGTGTTACATTTCTTAAAGTATGTCCACCACGACGAGGATGGCATCATACCCCTCGGGATTGGCGGGTAGTCTCGTCATGAAATCCATGCTGATGTCGGCCCACGGTTTCTTGCAAATAGGAAGTGGTTGGATTAGATCAGGTGGCCTTACACGACAAGATTTTTGCATTTGACAAGTGTTGAACGATTTGCAGAAGGCTGCCACATCGGTTTGCATCTTGTCGCACCAGTAGTATTTTGCCTGCTCCTTGAGCGTCTTGTCTTCGCTGACGTGTCCACGTGGTCAAGTGTCGTTGCTCTCCTCCAAAAACATTTGCCGTAGCTCCTTGTTTGGAGGAACACCAACCTGGGAACTGAATCGTTGTCGCCCGTAAAGGTCGTCAAACCAATATTTGGATTTTTTAACCCACTAAACTCCTTCTAACCCTTTGCAAATAGCCTTTCGGGGTGCGGGTCTCATTCAATGAGCAACCTGTTGATCTAAGCCATTAGATCCGATCATCGACTTACAGCATCCATCGGATTTATTTTTCTAGGACAATACTCGATGTCGTCGTCGAAGTTGGTCTGGAGGAACTCTATCCATCGAGTTTGTCGATGGCTTAGATTCAGCGGGATCTTGAGATTTTTCAAGGCGTGATGGTTGGTGCAAACAATGCATCATCGACATTCAAGGTACCCTCACCATGTCTTCAATGCGTGCACAACCGTGAGCATCTCTTTTTTGTGCTCTACGTAGTTTAGTAATGGCCCGCATATCTTTCTTGAAATATACGCGACTGGTTAGTCTCCATCGCCATTGTGTTGGAGGAGAACGGCTCTGACTGCTTGATCGGATGCATCGATGGCCATGATATAATCCATCATTGAGATCTTCCAATCGTAAGGCTGGTGCCGAGGTGAGATCATTTCTCAAAGAGTCAAATGCTTCGCGTTCACTATCACCCCAATTCACCTAGCCCCCAAAGTCACCAATACACAACTACAGTTGGAAGCAAGCCACAAACTCCAAATCACATCACACACACCCTACAAACCACTACCGCCGTTTCAACTGACCCCTCACTTTGGCACAACCAGCACCCTTGCAAGACAAACATCTTCGTCACCCTCCTCGCCCTCGCACTAGTTTACAACTCAAACAAGAAGACAAACAACACAAGGTGCACACCACACGGTCCCTCCTTCCCCGGCCTAATAGCGCTGGCCTTCATCAGCTCCACCATCGACCCTTTGTCCAACACCTCACCAACTATTCGTACCCCCCAACACGCCCAATTGAGAGGAGCATATCCAAACCCATACTCCACAAAACCAACTGAATTTCAGACGCCTTTACATCCAACACACCATAATACTGCTCTACTCACCATGCAATGTGGCCGCTCTCAGTCCGCTCCCCCCGAACAACAGCCCTCTCAGACACGGACACTCGCCCACAAAACACTTCATCAACGCCAATCAACAACCACCAACAGTCGTTCAAACTCGTCCCCCATTCTCAATAACCCCTCCTCGCAATTTGGCCGTCTTGAGACTCTCTCCTCTGCTCATCACTCCCCCCAAACACAGCCACTCAATCACAGCGGTACTAAAAGACGACATCCAACAACCAGCAGTAGTCTATTTTACTCGATATCCCTCGGCCATACCTCTCCCCCTATCGAAACTGAGCAAAAGAAAGCATCACAAAAATTTCATACCGTTCACTGTGCTGGACCCTCCATAGAGCCTCAACCTCCTGTCTTGCTATACAACATCTGCTCTGAAACTTCACTCAGAACACAATGGCCTTATCTCTGTTTCCCCCAACTCAACGTGGTCAATCAACAAAATGGAACCGTCATTAACGAACTCATCCCATCATTAACAAACTTCCATCAACCAACCACACAGTCTGACAAGGGCCCATCGTCTGCGGGACCAAACCATAACACCAATCAACGTCAATCTAAGAGAAAGTCAAACAATGGGTCTAACAATTGCTCCTCAGGAAAGAAACCGAGAAAACCTAATCCGGCAATCACACCCTCAGAGAAACAAAAGTCCAACGATCTGGACACACAAGACATAACCTCCACAAAAAAGACCAGAATAACTCCAGACGTCACAAACACCGAGCTCTCCATCTCCTGCCTCAACGTTAACGGACTTACAAGAAGTAGCAAACTACCTTTCCTCAAAACCTACCTTGCGACAACCACACCCACAATTTGCGCACTCATAGACACACATCTCGACACCATGGAAAAACATAACAGACTGCAGAGATCTATCGGAAAAGAAGTTAAGTACACCCTCTCCGAATCAACCCAAACGGGTGGTCTATGTCTTGTCATTGCAGAAAACTCCGTCGTTTCACTTTAAATCGACAGTCACAAATCATGAGAGAATTTTACAAGAAACTTTCACAGTTCAGGATCAACCAATAACGATCACAAGCATTTACGCTCCCCCACAACTCAAACACCGGAAACAGTTTTGGAAATCCCTGGACGCCTTCCTAACAGAAAACAAAACTGACATCCTTAAAGGTGACTTCAATACCACATGTGACCCAATCGACCGAAACCCACAGGAACTATCCAAAGACAGCTTACTCCTAAACGACCTCCTAACAGAACACAACCTACAAGATAGTTTTAGAACCCTACACCCTGCGCAATCCTTTTACACTTTTCACTCGGCCGCCCATAAAACATCATCAAGAATTGACCACATACACCACTCCACTTCCACAAACCACCAGGTTCTCAATTTTAACCACACAGCCCTTACTCCACAGCTCACAGATCATTTAGCTGCCCCTTCACTTACCCTCAGGTTTGATCTTCTAAATGCACAAGGGAAGGGTCTCTGGAAGCTGAACACATCTCTTTTATCGAAACCGCATGGCACAACTCTCCTTCAAACCCTCAAACACCAAAAATGGTACGGTTACAAACAACTGGTCAAAAAAGCATTCAATCGCTACAGTGTTGAAGAACATAAACGACGTCTCAAAACTATCCGTGATCTCAACAACAAAATCCAAATTCTTCAGCAACAAAAGTGCCTCCTACCACATAACCACCTCATCCAGTCTACGTTAGAAAAGCACGAAAAACAACTGAGCAAATACGTGCTTTCTGAACACGAACACAAGCATAAAGTTGCTCAATTGAAACGCATTGATGGACTTGAGCAGGCCTCGGCCTTTTTGTCTAGCCACATCCGAACCAGGAAAAAAGCAACAACAATCTCAGCACTTAAAGATCAAACAGGAACAGTCACAACAAACCCACAAAACATCGCCTCAATCATCATGAACTTCTACAATACCCTTTTCCAACAACCTCCACTACCAGTAGACAGGCCTTTCATGCCACCGCTTGCAAAGATCCCAGAACACCTAATTAACAACCTAGCCAAACCCCTCACAACTGAAGAAATCATAACAAGCATCTCACAAATGGCTAAAAAAAAAGCACCAGGACCCGACGGCATCCCAGCAGAATTCTACCAAGCAAACCCAGCAAACATTGCCGACAACCTCCTAGAGGCTAATCAGGCCTTTTGCAGCACCCAGATCAACACATAAACTTCACTGACTCAGTTACATGCCTGCTTTTTAAAAAAGGTGACCCAACTGACATCAGAAACTTCAGACCTATTTCTCTCCTAAACACAGAGTGCAACATACTAGCAAAGACACTAGCCAACAGACTTACACCTGTCCTCCCCCACGTAATCAACTCAAACCAAACAGGCTTTGTTCAGGGAAGAAACATCAAACACACATTGTCAACCATCCTGGACCTATAACACTGGTCTAACGCAACAAAATCTACTCTCACTTTCTTACTTGCAGATTTTGAAAAGGCATATGATACCTTACTACGACCACACCTGTACAGAACAATGGAAGATATGGGTTTTCCTGCGACATACACCCGATGGATTCAGGCCACCTTAAACCACACCAGAACGAGTTTCCTCCTTAATGGACATCTTTCACCACAAATCCGCACAGAGACAGGCGTCCGACAAGGATGTCCCATCGCCCCGCTGCTCTTCATCATAGCAATGGAACCCCTCAACCAATATTTTGCACGATGCATAGACAAACCAATCGCAAACTTTGAACTATGTCCAACCTTTGGCGCCTATGCGGATGACACCACTGTCATGATAAAAGACCACTGCAACCTGGGCAAAGCAGAACAGATTTTAGAAATCAGCAAAAACCTGACTGGCCTCAAAGCAAATGCCGGAAAAACGATGTTATTCCCAGCCGGCCCTCACACATCTGCACCCCCCTCTGCTACATACAAGGAATCGACTGAACCTCAACAAATTCTGGGAGTCAACCTTGATCACGACACACAAAACACTTCGATGTGGAGCATCATCACCCAAAAGATAAAAGAATCAGCCATACGATGGCGTAAATTCCATTTTAGTCTTCCAACGAAACTAGTGATAATCCGGACGTATCTCGTCCCAATGTTTCTCTACCACTCAGGGATCTCACCCCCCTCCTCCAAATTTCTCGTACACATACAGAACATCATTCTGAATTTTCTCTCCGCTTCCAAACAGGATGGAAAATTCCGCTTCATAAACAAAAATGTAGCAATCAACCACCCAGAGAATGGCGGACTAGGAGTCCCCTGGCCCACAGTCATCGTGCAGGCACAAAGCGCACAACGAGCCTATGATTATCTATCACCAGCTCACCACACATGGAAATGGGTTGCAAGCAACTCAAAATGTTTTTACAAACAAGGACACTTCTTTCTCTCTCACCCTGACATTCTTAAATTCAAAAAGAACCTATGTCCCAGGTGGACGGACATTCTCAAACAATTTCTAGAGTCCAAGCCTGAAATTACACCTCCTGCCTTGCTTCGACAAGAACTACTAGAAGAATTTGTAGCTTTCAACCGCTTCCTCCTCAAGCCGAATGGTAAACCTTTTGGCCTTGACAAAAGAGAACACTACTTACTTGAGAATGAAGTACAACTTAAACACATCTTTCATGAACTTTTCAACAACGAAGAGTTCTCCAAGCTCGCCCTCTCTAAGTGCGGCACTACAACCAGCGATCTTAACGTCATCAAAAGAGTTATCACGCAAATCCCCCCCACTTGGTCGGATATCATCCTCGGAAAAATGGAAGATACTTCAAAACAACACATGTTCTGGTGCATCACGTCTTACACCAATACCCTGCCAGATTTAATCTACAAGCTTCAACCCCATGATGACGGGTATCTTGCCATTGCATACTCAGTCAGCCCCACCCTCAAGATCGAACCAACAACTCTACCAGCTACTCCTATACACGATCTTAGCATTTGGACACCAATTCACACGCAAAATAACACCTTCATCGGTTGCTGTAATGATACGACCATCCCCTCATGGAGACTGCAAACCTCAAAGAAACCGAAAATGAGTGAAATTTACAACACCCTTATCAAAAGCCACAAAAAAAGAAGTCACTTATCAAGCCAAATGGAATGAAGAAGGTGCTCCCCCTTTCCCTACATCGACGCTTAATAACATTCTTCACACACCAACTATATCCACAAAACAAAAAGACACTACTGCAAAAATCCTTCTACGAAGCATTCAAGTACGAATACGTCTCCGTTTCTTTCCACCACCCTTCGAAGTCATATGCCCACTCTGTAACCTTATTGAAGAAACCATCTTTCACGCCTTTGAACATTGTCCACACGTCTGTCAAATATCATTCAAACTCCAAGAGAGTTTCCTTCTCATCTGCGGACGCCCTTCAAGCTCTAATTTCATTTTTCACGACCAACACCACCTCTTTCATTGGTGGCAAACACTACAAGCAATAACCTTCCGAGAGATATGGACCTACCGGTGTCAGGTCTCGTTAAAGACCAAAAAAGCTCTCAAAAACCCAACAACCCTCCTCGCAAACTCCATCATCAAACCTTTTGAAGAACAAATCAATCTCCACATGTTAAAACTCCATAAAAAATAGGACAAGAAGGCATTCGACAACATGATACAACAACTCACTCAAGACTCACATACTTGTAAGATTGATAAAAACATACATCCTCACTACTTTGCACTTCATCCATCCCTGAAACAAATCTGGCTCAGCAAAGCTTCCAACTCGGGGGGACGGGTACTTTAGAGTCTAGTGTAAAGATTAGCTCTGATCCCCCAAGCCACAGGGTTACGACCCGTGGTGAAGGTACCCTTAGGGGTGAGGGTTAGTGGGTGGGACTCCAACATCACCCACGAAGGATTTTCATCCGACGTGGGTACCTAAACTGGTGTGATTTTTCACATAGGGCACAGTCTTTTGACCTAAAGCCTTCGCCAGAGGGGTCTTTACAAGACCCCAAGGGTGCAGCATAGGTTCCCTCACCTCTAAGGCTGTCTAAGCCACCAAAAAAACAAATCAGTCTTGCAACCCTATCTGCATTTCGGAGACTGCCACATCCACGTGACTTCCCCACCGTCGCAGGACTGCGCACAGAATGCAGCTATTTCACGTTCAGCCCGCAGCCCTTAGAACACCTCGCGAAAGCTGAAACTATGTGTATAGAAAACAGACTTTAGAAAATTTAAGAGTGATTCGTCCAAAAGACCATAATTATTGAGGTGCTTGAATGGTCAAAGGAAAACAATTATTGTAGTTGAATGTAAGGGGCAGTACGGTAGTTGAGTTCCGGTCCACATAGTTTTTGGCAACATGTTCCTGACCAGCTGTTCTCCACTGGTGTTGTCTTTGAGGAGGATGACTCTGATGGCACGATAAAACACATCGTTGGCCATGATGTAGTCCGTGGTCGGATCTACCAATCATAAGGCTAGGGCCAAGGTTAGAGGAATTAGTTAAGATTGATAGTAGTAGTTGCAGAAGCCCCAAAACACTTAGACATCATGAATGTTTGTGGACCTTGGCCAATCAACGACTACCTCCACCTTTTTCAGGTCCACGGTGATTCGTCCGCCGTCAATGATGTGGCCCAAAAAATTGATCGAACAGCGAACGAAGTCGCAGTTTGAGAGTTTTCCAGAAAAAATCTCTCTTCGCAATATCTTGAGAAATTTTTGGGGATGCCCATTGTGCTCCTCCGGGATGCAGCTGTATACCTCAATGTTGTCAAGACAAACTTCGACGAGGTCTGGGCAAACAATGTTGTTCATTGCCGCCATAAATGTTGGTGGGACATTTGTGAGTCCAAATAGCATGACCGTGAACTCAAAGTGCCCCTATGTGGTTCAGAATGTCGTCACCTCGATGTCCTTATGGGATACGCAGAGCTGATGTTAGACACTGTCTGAATCAATTTTGATTGAAGTTTGGGCTCCAAAGAGTCGATCAAAAATTTCATCACCTCGCAGGAGGGCATAGCGGTATTTGATGGTCATGTCGTGCAACATCGAGTATTCTATGCACATCTGTGTCTCTCTGGTTTTCTTTTTCACAAAAAGTACTGGTGTTGCGTAGGGTGATGTGGAGGCCCTGATGAACCATGGACGGAGCATCTCATCTAGTTCCATTTTAAGCGCGGTGAGCTTGTGATCGATCATCCGATAGGTCCCCTTCATCTTTGGTCTTCTGCCCAGCGTTACGTCCATGACGTATTGCAGGCCATAAACTCCGCATGTGGCTATTTATGTCATTACAATCGTGATTCATCGCGCGTCAACATGAGGATGTTTATGTTCTTTGGCAGAGGGCATTTTGACCAACTTCCACGACCTATGGTGTTCTGTTTTAGAATTTTTTGACAACTTCGTCCACTTTCCAAAGGGTCGACGGAAGTGCTGCAAATTGTATCGATGTTAAGATATTGTTTGGTTGACTTCTCAACAGTGTTGGATCTTAAAGAAAGCACAACTTGATTTTCTCAAAGGCCCTTCACTTCTTGGCGGAGCTTCTCGGAGCAGCCACTTACGGTGCGACCTCGCACGCGTCGCTTGGCTTGAGCGCCAAGGATCCAATGTATGCTTCATTCTAGTTCTTGGCATTGTATACATGTGCTTGAGGCGCTCGACACTTGTCATCAAAGGACGCTTAATGCTTAATACAAATAGTATATCTTTCCTGAGTCTTCAAATTCTCTTTTGTCCCGTATCTCATCCCTATGAAGTACTCAAGTTTCAGTAGGCTTAAGAGCTTCAATTACTTAAGGTCATTTAGACGGTTAATGATGAAAAAAATCTATAAATAAGTTTTACCGATCGCGGGGCTCAGCCCCATGTGGCAGTGATGGTGCAAGCCATGGACCACCGCCTTAGGGGGTGAAGCAACGCTATGATTTTTCCATTGATTCTAGGATTTTATTGATTGCGCGCTCAGATTATGATTCTTTATGATTCTGTTATGGATTTGGTGTTGGAGTGCGTGGCTTCCACCCGTCACGAGGGACGGCTAGGAGAGCAGCGGTACAAGAGAGCACGAGGACATGGTCCCCGCTGCGGACCCCAGAGGCAGCAGCGCGTCGGCAGGTGGTGGACCACCCACTCGGAGCTGACCGACAACTACCCCAGCGTTGTGGATGCTGTCTCCGACCTCCTGCAGTTTTCCTGCAGCCTACCCTTGATGCGGACGCAGCTGGCGCCAGAGTACCAACGAGTGGTGGCTCCATCCACTAGCATCTGCCAGAGAGCTACCACGAGGCCCTGGGTGCTTGCCGGGGTGCTTTGCGGTTTTTCTGCAGACGCTAGAGTTTTCTCAGCGGACTAGCTCTTGTGCCTGATTTGCATGTTTTGCATTGTCTGTCCACCGATCGGTGCCGGACTCATACGTGTGACATGTCGTGGCGTCTGGCTTGAGATTCTGTATCTCTAGGTTCGGACGGTGTAGCGTTTTGATTTGTATGTGCAGAGTTACGGCCAAAATAGTGTTTTTGGGCCGGTTTAAGGACAGACCTTGCACCGCCGCATGCGACACCCGTCGTGCGCCGCAGCACGTATTTATGCTGTGGAATTGTCATTTTTTATCTCTCTCTGTTTGTGTTTACTAATGGAAGCACATTTGACACTGTGTCATGTCTTCTAGCCAAACCCTTGCCATTTCGCGTCCGACCTGTGTTGACGCCGCGAGCTGAGTGAGCGCTGACGCTTAGGTAGTGGCAAGCATGCTAGGAAGCTTCCTAGGATCTTCTCATGGTATCAGAGTAGTGAGACAGTTCTCTTCGAGCTGCGCAGTAGAGACGCGCGAGAGCAGTAGTAGTGAGCGTCACTGCTGCAGCCGATCCACTAGGACCTATCGACGCTACCCGACTGCTGGCGACGTCACCCACCTTCAGCACGTGAGAGTGCATCAGCAGGTGACAAACGCAGTAGGTGGCAGCCGCTAGCAGCTACTAGCATTGGTGCTAGTAGAGGCGATAGCAGGTCGCAACCTCAGCATGCGGCGGCGGGCAGCAATAGCAGTGCACGGAAGCAGCAACACATAGTAGCAACAGTGCGTAGCAGGAGCAGCGCGCAGCAACATTGTGCAGCAGTAGTAGGCGGCGGCAGGTAGCAGCAGCATTGAGCTGTAGCACCTGAAGCAGTAGCAGTAACACAGCAGAGCAGCATCGCAGTAGCAACATGCGGCGGCAGCAATGCGTAGCAGCCGTAGCACATAGTAGCAACAGCAACACGCAGTTGCGCTGTAGCACAGTAGTAGCTTACAGCTACCGCCATTGCTACGACAGTAGCTGTGCGGCTGTTGCTACAGGTGATGGCGCAGTAGCACCAGCGGCAAGTTGCCGCATGAGCACCGGCGGCGGCGAGCAGTTGCAATAGCAGCGACGGTGGGAAGCAGCTNAGACGCGCGAGAGCAGTAGTAGTGAGCGTCACTGCTGCAGCCGATCCACTAGGACCTATCGACGCTACCCGACTGCTGGCGACGTCACCCACCTTCAGCACGTGAGAGTGCATCAGCAGGTGACAAACGCAGTAGGTGGCAGCCGCTAGCAGCTACTAGCATTGGTGCTAGTAGAGGCGATAGCAGGTCGCAACCTCAGCATGCGGCGGCGGGCAGCAATAGCAGTGCACGGAAGCAGCAACACATAGTAGCAACAGTGCGTAGCAGGAGCAGCGCGCAGCAACATTGTGCAGCAGTAGTAGGCGGCGGCAGGTAGCAGCAGCATTGAGCTGTAGCACCTGAAGCAGTAGCAGTAACACAGCAGAGCAGCATCGCAGTAGCAACATGCGGCGGCAGCAATGCGTAGCAGCCGTAGCACATAGTAGCAACAGCAACACGCAGTTGCGCTGTAGCACAGTAGTAGCTTACAGCTACCGCCATTGCTACGACAGTAGCTGTGCGGCTGTTGCTACAGGTGATGGCGCAGTAGCACCAGCGGCAAGTTGCCGCATGAGCACCGGCGGCGGCGAGCAGTTGCAATAGCAGCGACGGTGGGAAGCAGCTGCAGCAGCCCACGTAGCAGTGGTAGTCGCAGCAACAACATATGTGCTCCTACTTGCTCACCCCACGAAGTTGCATCGCAGCTTCACATTGTGAACAAGCAGCGCGAAGCTGCTTGCTCGCAGCGAGAGAGCTCGCCGAGCGAGCTCGCTCGACGGGCTCGCTCGAGGCCAGGCTCGAGCTCGCACATAAAAAAAAGGTGGGGAGGGGGAGAGCAGAAGGGGAGGTCCTCAAGGGATCACCCTGGAACAACCCCCAGAAGGGGCACCCGAGGAGGTGACGCCGGAAAGAAAAAACAAAAAAAGGGAGAAAGACGACAGGGAGATCCTTGAGTGGGGCATTTGAGTACGAACCCGGGAAGGGGTACCCTACTCGCGCCGAGCATTTGGTGAACCAAAAAAAGAGGAGTTTTGTGTTCTTTTATTCATTTTACTTTTTGTTGTGGCTTGAGGCCACTACCGTTGGTTGACGATGGGAACCGTTGTAGCAGTAGCCGCTGCGAGAGTTGCAACAGCAGTAGCAGCAGTGAAGGTGGCTTGAGGCCACAGCCGTCTTTTGATGACGGCAACAGGTGCAGCATCAGCGGAACCGAAAGCGAGGTTGCACATTGCAAAAGTTGCACCATCACCACCGGGTGCAACATTGTAGCAACACACTACGGCTGAGGTTGTCGTTGTGACTGACGACTTTGCAGCCCGTGTGAGAGACATTTCTGCATTGGTATCCCTTCACATGGTGCTTTGCACCACCCGGGTCGAGTGTGTGAGATACTTACCTACGCTTAGCTCTGGACATGAGCTACCTTCACTGCTGCTACGCACGGGCAGCACTGTCAAACGTGGCTGTGGGACGAGTCATAGGTGATGAGACCCCCTTGTCTCTTGTCCCACGGGCTGGTCTGCCAAGTCCCCACAGCTCCTACTGAGGCGTCAGTCGTGGCGGAGATGGTTTTTCTGCTGACGACCTCGGTGGAGCTCGGCATTGGAGATGCGACTACTATACATGACAGGATGGTTAAGGCGGATGAAGCTACACAGTAGACTCAACTAGCAGAGAGTTTGGCGGGGAGAGACGTTTGTCCTGATGGAGACTCTTCATCAGAGGAGGATTGGTCCGATGCTAAGTCACAGTCGAGGATGGAGATGGTGTTCGTTGATACCTTGGCGGATAACATGACCATGGCCGATGCAGGAGCTGCGCTTGACGATGTGCGCACTCTCGCATTAGCAGGTGATAGAAATGCTGATGCTCGGTCCACAAAAGACGCCAAGGGGGTTCTGACAGATAGTGCTGGGCAGCAGGAGCAGGTGATGGATCGCTAGGACGAGGCACACTTCCTCTTTGGAATTTGTCGTCCGTCAGGGATTGGTCAGACACGGAGTTGATGACAGATGTAGAGGCCCAGTGCACTGCCGTCTTTGCAGTAGCCACGGCACGAGCACGAGATGGCCCCTCGGTGACAGCGGACGTCCGCTTGTGCAGCATGGAGGATGCAGAGCGGGCTGCGGACCTCCGTCTCCTCGCTGCCCTGACCAGTGTCACTGACACCATGGCGGTTCCAGCCAAGGACATAGCTACTATCGTCCGAGCTACAATTCGTGTACCCAAGCGCCTATGCTCCACGGTCGACGAGTAAGAGGCAGTGGTGGCTCGAGCGGGGGCGCACGTGTAGAGTCTCATGGTCGAGCTCCGGGATGCCAACAACTGTTGTTACACCGTGGATGTTCCAGCACAACGGGTTGTCGAGGAGTGTGTGCAGGATGTACACAGGCGTCTCGAGACAGTTGGGTGGTCACTATAGGATGCACGTCTGGGACAGGCGGATCTTTAGCAACAAGTGGATGATGGGCTGCGCACCAGGGATCACGAGGAGCACCACGACACTGATCGCACCTTCGATGACCACAACTTCATCGCGGATGTAGCTGTACCTACACATGCCGACGTCCGGCCAGCAGTTGACGTCCGAGCAACAGGTGTGTCATGAGCAGTAGGTGCCTTCATAGTAGTCGTTCGTATAGCCCTAGAGGACTTACGTGGTGACTCATTGTCTTGCGCCCCCGCTCTACTTGCACCTCATGGCCCGGCGGTACTTGAGTCGACGACTGACATAGAGGACGTCGACTTGTGCGACGAGCAGGCACAGCTCCACTCCTTCCTACGGAGTAAGAACGTGAGCCTGTAGGAGGCTTTGGCTTGTGCCGACGCACACACGATCGAGGTCCACCAGCAGGTTTGTTCCGCGACTAACCGTTTACATGCCGCAAATGCAACCTGCAGGTCGGCTGTTGCTTCAGAGCTCGTCGAGCTCCACACGCGCCTTGACGCTACGGAGGCCACGAGGCAATATGCAACTGAGTAGTTTGAGGCCATACAACAGGCGATTGTCTTAGAGGAGGCCCTTAGCGCTGCACCAGTCACATCAGCAGACGACGACAGCGACGACAACGACAGCTACAGTGCCGCTCCGGGGTGAGGCTCTGTGCGTGCACATCCCACCAGCATCGTCGCCACCCTTGAGATTGCTATGCAGGGGTATGTGGCCATGGGGGAGCTGTGTTCCCTCCTCACGGATTGTGTTGGACGGAGCCATCAGCTTTGCTCGTGCTGTCAGCATCTATAGCCCAAGGGGAGTGTTGGTATGTGGGCTTTGGCCTGACACCCTTTTGAGGACGGCAAGGTTACTTGTGGTGTGGCACGATACTATTGTCAAGGTTATGCTGGTCGAGACCGGCGCACCTGGCGACTTTTACCGGTGTGAAGTGGAGACCCATTGCCTACATGTGTTATGTATGATCCATGCATGATGTGGTCGAGACCCGGACACCCGGAGACATTTTCCGGGGTCACGAGGAGACCATGTTTCTCTGTCTCTCTTGCATGATGTTTGACACATAGGTGTGTGATTGACTTCTTGCATGGTCGAGACCCGGGCACTTGGTGGGATGCACCATTGTCACAAGGAGACAATGTGTTGTGGTATGCTTGATTGGTGCTCGCTATGATTGGTTGCTTGAGCCATCCTTTCCTGCCTTTGTTCAGACATCGTTATGTTGACAGTTGTGTTAGCCAAGGGGAGTGTTGGTGTGTCTGGCTTCCACACATTACGAGCGACAGCTAGGAGATCAGCGATACAAGAGAGCACGACGACATGGTCCCCGATGCGGACCCCGGAGGAAGCTGCGCGTCTGCAGGTGGTGGACCACCCACTCGGAGCTAACCTACGACTGCCCCAGCGTCGTGGATGCTGTCTCGGACCTCTTGTAGTTTTTCTGCAGTTTATCCTTGATGTGGAAGCAGCTGGCGCCGGAGCACCGACGAGTGGTGGCTCCATCGACCAGCAAGTGCCAGAGAGCTGCCACGACGCCCTGGGTGCTTGCCGGGATGCTTTGCGGTTTTTCTGCAGACGCTAGTGTTTTCTCGGTGGACAGGCTCTTGAGCCCGATTCGCATGTTTTGCATTGTCTGTCCACCGATCGGTGCCGGACTTATGTGTGTGACCAGTCGTGGCGTCAGCTAAAGATTCCGCATCTCTAGGTTGAGACGGTGTAGCGTTTTGATTTGTCTGCACAGAGTTACGGCCAAAATAGTGTTGGTTCCAAATGTTCCAGTGCCCATGGTTTCGCCAGATTTAGCAGCGGTGTCCATAGTCAAAATCGACATGACAGCCGTGCCCATGTTTTCGAATAAGTGACCGAAAATAGAATTCAACTTCGCTCTCAAAGTCGGCCGTCGCCGACTTCGAGAGCGAAGTTAGCGACTTCTGACGCCGGCCACACCGGCAAACCCCCTAGTGACACGAGGGGGGTCTGGGTTTTATTGTTTTACTTGCCCGGGCATCTGTCGGGCCTTGCGGTAGCGGGGCCTGGCAGATTCCCTTTCTTCTATCACATGTGCTCCGCATCTCGCAAACCCCACCAAACCTATTACAAACCCCTTAGTTTACATGGGGGATTTGGGTTCTACTTTTCCACTTGCTTGGGCATCTGCCGGGCCCCATGGTAGCGGGGCCCGGCAGATTCCCTTTCTTCTATCACATGTGCGCCGCATCTTGCAAACCCCCCCAAACCTACGACAAACCCCCTAGTTTAAATGGGGGGTTTGGCAGGGTCATCACGAGCTCGTAGGGAGGTTTTGCCGCGGAACCCCTCCTGCGAGCTCGCGATGACGGGCGAAGTTCAGCTCCGCCCTCGAAGTCGAAATCCATGACGAATCTAGTGAATGCATGAAAAACATGAAAGTCGTGCTCATTTTTGCTCGAAGAACGACAAACATGGGCATCGCTCTTATGTCGTTAAAGGCCATGGACAACGCTGCTTTATCTGGCGAAACGTTGGACATATTAGAAGTCCGTCCAAATGTGTTTTTGGGCTGGTTTTAGGACAGACCTTGCACTGCCGTGTGCGACACCCGTCGTGCGCCGCGACAGGTATTCATGCTGTGGACTTCTTGTTTGTTATTTCTCTCTGCATGTGTTTATTAATGGAAGCACATTTGACACTGTGTCGTGTTGTCTAGCCAAACCCTTGCCGTTTCGCGTCCGACCTGTGTTGACGCCGCGAGCTGACTGAGCGGTGAGCCCGGTCAGTGGCAAGCGTGCTAGCAAGCTTCCTATAATCTTCTCAGTGGGAAGGAGTCCAAATCAGTTGGAGCCTGTTGCCATGTCCAAGATTTTTGCAGGTGTACCTCTCCCAATATTGACGCGAGAACGTCCTGATTTTGCTGACACGAATCCATCTGTAACTAGCCACCTCGCGCTACACACCTCCCGAATAGAGCAATGTCCAGCGAGGCTCCAGAACACCTCCAGTGATGCAAGTGCATCCAGGGCTGCGGGCGCGATTTCAACTTGTTTCCGTTTTGTTGGGAACTCGTGATTGATTGTAGATGATAAAGAAGATTAAGCTACGTTGTTTTTTTATTTCATTTGAAGTTAACGTGTTAATTGTGGGTCTTAGATTTGATTCTTTGTTTCTACGTGTTTAAGGCGTATGGCTGGATTCCTAGACGTTGGGAATCCTGCCACGTAGGATTTGAGAGCAATAAATCATGATGATTGACAGGAGTCCTTTGGTTTCTTATTTGATTCTCTTTTAGCGTTTTGGGGCACTCGCCAGCGTTTGCAAGTGCTAGCAGACCCATTCGCCGCACTTCATACTGCGAGCCAATCCGGCGGGCTCATAGAATGAAGGGCCTAATAACCCTTCTACGGAATCCGGGAGGGTGTTGGTAACACCCCACCTAGCGAACAAATTATGTTGACGCCCTGCCGAACGACATAAAGAATAGGACTACCCTGCCCACTCGCTTCACCATGCTCGGTCAATTGCATGCGCCACTGATCGAGTGAAGCGAGGTGCGGCATGTACACTCCATTAGCGATTCTCGCTCCCACGCGAGAGTCACGATCGAGCGAAAATGCCGTTTTTGAAATCGAGCGCAAACGATTTTTTCCACTTAACACGAATTTTTCATATGCAATACCTAATCAAAACATGCCCTGAATTACTTTCGGGGTTTTAGAGTGGTATTTTTGCGCGGGCTCCTCCTGGGCCCAGTGGCAGCGGGGCCCTACTTGTTCCCTTTCAACGCATGGGGAGTCTTGGAACCCCCATGCAAACCAAATGGAAACACCCCCTCTAGCATTAAAAAACCCCTTGAATGAGGGGCTTGTGAATGTTGAGAGAAATTATTGACGTCAGCATGACGACGCTACATCGCATGCAACGCGGACATGTTGTGTTTTTCTTGCTGATGTGGGTAACATATCAATATTCTCAGAAAACTGTCTAGGGGAGTGTTATAATTCCAAATTCAGCTAAGATAGTGTTTTTCTTCTTAATTCCGGGCTGGGCGTACACAGAATCGAATTTCGTGGGAACCCCTGCATGTAACGTAGAATCAACAGCAAATCAAAGCGCCCGTTCAGCCCCTTCCTATTGCGCTCGCTTCAGGCTCAATAATTCGGGCGGCGAATTTTGGGATGCGCGGATCAGGAGAAGGGGATCAGAAGCGGATTAAAAATAAGGAATAGGAGAAAAAGTAGACGGATGAGGGTATGCAGCGGATCGGAGGAGGATGCAGAAAAAGGCGGAAGAGAACCGGAGGTGGAGGGTGAGCACGGAGAGAATGGTTGGCACACTGGCCGGCCCTTGCGGGCCTGCTTGAGCGGGTCGGCCCGCGCTGCGCGTCTCGACGTTTTCCTGGACCGGGAAAATACAGCCCCATTACCTACCGAACAGCGCTTCGCCATCTACCAGTTGAAATTCAGCAATTTCCATTTACCCGTTGATCGCCCGTATTTCTAACGTTCACCCGAAAAATTAATAAAAAATATTGGTCAAAAAGACTCTCTCAAAACCCCCCTCGATCCAATCAGGGGTTCTCGGTTTTATTGAGGTTCGGGCTCCGACCAGGCCCCGCGGTAGTGGGGCCTGGGAGGTTCCCCTTTCAGAGAAGTCGGAGTTTAGTTTCCAAACGTTTTTTGCACGCACGTGCAAAAATATGTTTTGGAGGCATCGAAACAGATCTGGTATCCGGCGAAAATACCGGCGAGTAAACGGTAAATGACTGATTTCTACGAGGCGGCTATGGATTCGCATAGAAGCGCTTTGTCTTGGACCTCAGTTCAGAAGGCTAACCAATCGACTTTCCCTTTCTCGGCGACGCTGCCCCCTACATTCGTAGCCTCCGTGTTGTGCGATGGCAGCGAGGTTTCCGAATGGCAAACGATGACGGGCATTTTCTCCTTAACCAGCGTCGTGCTCTAGCGCATCACACGCCCTTGAGGCCAGTGGCCACATCGCGAAACCTGCGTGGCGCAAGCCCCCCCCCCCCCCCCCCCAAAAACCAGTCCTTCCAAGAACGGAAATCTCCAGACATTTCTCGTACCGCGCGTCAATCTCCCCGCGATCGTGTAGAGAATTCCGCCGCCCCGGTGTAATCCAGAGCTTCTCGCCAGATGCCTGCCTTTTACTCAGAAAATGACGAAAGACAAGTTTTGACAAACATCCCTTGTGCGATTGACGGGTTGTTGGTTTTACTGAGGTTCCTCCCAGGCCCTGGGGTTGCGGGGCCTGCGAGGTTACATTACATCTACAGGAGGAAGGAAAGAAGCAACATTCGCACTTCCAAAAGCTTCATTCTCGAAGTCCAAAACGCTTTGGATCGAGCCGGGATCAAGCGATAATTCTTCTTTGGGTCATCTCATGTATCTCCCGGAGTCGGCTATGGTGCATGTCATCCACTAGACGGCACATTCTGCCCCCAAAGGAAATCCGATCATGCAAAACATTCGAGCGTTGGCTCCCCTCGCTGCCACACGACTCTGTTCGCATGACCGGAGCCGTCCTCATCCTTCCGCACGTCACGACTACCACCCGCCCTCCCCCCCTCCCCCCACCCCCGTTTTCCTGTCATCATCCTCAGCCACATCCTCTCTCCTGGCCCTCGTCATCCTCCTCCTCCACCACACGACTCTGTTCGCATGACCGGAACCGTCCTCATCCTTCCGCTCGTCACAACTACCAGTCGCGTGCACCACCGACAGTGCCTGTGGCACTAGCCCCCCCCCCCGTATTCCTGTCATCATCCTCAGCCACATCCTCTCTCCTGGCCGTCGTCGTCCTCCTCCTCCTCCACTTCACCGCCGTGAGTGCAGCCGTCGTCGTCTGAATCGCAATCGAACGCTTTCATGTTTCGACGTTCTGCAAAAGGCCTAACTTCGTCTTCTCCGTGGGTGCAGCCGTTGTCGTCTACCTGCAACCAGAACTCTCATGCTTTGCGATCTTCCTCCAACTCCGCTTGCCCCCTCCCTCGGCCTTCTTGGCAAGAAGTTCTTGCCCTGCCAGTCCTCCACTGCTTCAGAACCCTTGTCCTGCCCCTCTTTCCCTCCTGCTCTGCCTCCCTCTCCATTCTCTTCTGTTCCTAAACACCCATCTCCCCGTCCTCCCCCTCTCGCCCTCGCCCCCTCTCCCTCTCTCCCCCTCCATCCCTCTCCCCATTCTCCCTCTCCCCCCCTCTTTCCCCCCTCCCCTTCTCCCTTTGCAACCCCGAATGCTCAGTTTCTCCGACGCAGAAGGCAGAAAAGACTTGCTTCTCCTTGAGTCTACACCTTAGCTTCCTCCCTATGATCTACCCTCCTCCCTCTCTTCTCCCTGCCCCTCTCCTACCTCCTTTCCCTCATCCTTCAAACTCACCCGGATCAGTTGGATGCGNCTCCTCCTCATCCTCCTCCTCCTCAGCCTCATCATCGTTGTCTACGTTGTCATGGCTGTGGTGGTGGTGGTGGTGGTGGTGGTGGTGATGGTGGTCGTCATTGTTCTTGTAGTCTCTGCAATCATCCTCGTCGTCACCATCGTCGTCATCTTCATTGTAGTAGTGGTAGTTTTCCTCGTCGTCCTGGTTGTCGTTGTCGTTGTCGTTGTCGTCATCCTTCTCCCCTCCTCCTTGTCCTCGTCCTCCCCCTCCTCATCCTCCTCGGCCTCCGTCCTCATAGTCACTTCGTCCCCTTTTTCCTTCTCGGCCTCCGTGTTCTCCTCGTCCTCCCAGTCCTCTTCGTAGTCCTTCTTGGCCTCCTCCTAGTCCTCGTCCTCGTCTTCAATCTGGTCGTGGTCGTGGTCGTCGTGGTTGCTGTCATCGTCGTCGTCGTCCGTGTCGTAGTCCTCGTAGTCCTCTTCGTCTTCGTAGTCTTAGTCGTCGTCGTCGTCGTCGTCGTCGTCGTCGTCGTCGTTGTCGTCGTCGTCATTGTTGTCATCGTCGTCGTCACCATTGTCATTGTTGTCGTCGTCATCGTCGTCGTCCTCCTAATTCTCCTCCCCGTTCTCCTAGTCCTCCTTGTCCTCGTCCTCCTCTTCCTCCTCCTCGACCTCCTCCTCCTCCTCCTCCTCCTCCTCCTCCTCCTCCTCCTCCTTGTCGTCGTCGTCGTAGTCTTCATCCTCCTCCTCGTCGTCGTCGTCGATGTCGTCCTCATCCCCGTCCTCGTACTCGTTCTCGTCCTTGCTCTTGTCCTCTTCCTCCTCATCCATATCCTCA
>SZWC01003107.1:81811-93185 GCA_023375785.1 Penium margaritaceum | reverse complement strand
CATTTTATGTGCAGGTACTTGGCTGAAAATGACCTCTCTATAAATTCATTTTATGTGCAGGTACTTGGCTGAAAATGACCTTTCTGGCAGCATCCCAGAGTCGCTGAGTGCACTGAGGGATCTCACGCTTCTGTGAGTGAAAGATGCTACTGCTTCTACGGCCGCTTGTCTGCACAACAGCTTTTTGTTCGATGAAACAGGTACAAAGTATCACGGAAAAAGGTGCACATTCAATGGAAGCCCAAAAATGCGGCAATCTGGGTCTGTGTTTGCACAGATGTAATGTAACAGTTGCAGTGATACAATTTTCTTGGCACTGGCGGAATGTCAACCTGTCTTGCTCACATTTGTCAGATGCCGTCTGTTGCTCAGAAGCAGACAGCGCATCAGATGCAAGCCAGAAGTTTCATTTCTGAGAGTGCACTTTGTTACAGCAGGCTGGGTTGTGTTGTCTTGTTTTGTTTCTGGTTCTTGCTTTCAGTACTCCTGCATTTGCTCTTGCTTCCCTCTTTTGCCTTTTTCTCCTTCTCTTGCCAGGTGGCTTCATAACACGCAGATTTCTGGGGAGGCTCCAACGTCCCTGGCTACAATGCAGGCTCTAAAGTCATTGTGAGTCCTTTCTACATTTCTCTTTTTCTCTTCGAGCCTTGCAACATTGGCTTCCATTGTAAATCATTTTGCTTTGGCAATTGTTGCCGGAAGCTTTCCACGTTAGGGCAACTTTGGACAGTCCTGCATAGGGCTGGGATATCGCATAACACTGCGACCGGGGACTTCACTCTCTAGGTCGCCTTCTCCTCTATTGACGATTCCATGACAATGAAGGACGAAGGAAGTCCGACCGTGTTGACTTGCAGACGTGTGGACTGCCGGGGTAGGCGACCACATTCCTTGGTGTAACTGCCCTTCAGAAGGCGTTTCTAAGCAGTCAAAATGCAGTACACTGTGGCCATCAGACCCTTTGCGGAGCTATCCAAAGTCGCCCTTAATGATCCTTCCCTGGCATGTAGTCACTTTCACACTAGCTACCACATTCATAGAACTGAACCAAAGCTGCATCCTACCTCAAATCGAATCAATGAGTGGTCCCTTTGTGCCTCGGGAGGGCCTTCTCCTCGACGCGGTCACGAAGGATCTGGTTGTGGAGGCCTTGCGGGAGGCACCGCGAGGCTCTGGGGCCGGTCCAGGGGGTCTGACTTGCAACATGCTCCGTGACCTTGTCCTTGACACCCCGGGTGGGCCAGAGTCTTTGACGGCTGTGGTTCGTCTCATCCTTGCTGGGGCGCTGCTGCGGGAGGCTGCCACGTTCTTGGGGCACAGTCGCCTGGTTCCCTTGCTCAAGGGGGACACCGAGGAGGAGGGAGTTCGACCCATTGTCGTGGGTGAGGCATTGTTCCGGCTGGCTGGTCGGGTCTTGCTGCTGCGGGATAAGGAGAAGATCACGAAGGCATTGCAACCTTTGCAGTTCGGGGTGGGCGTGTCGGAAGGGGCTGCGTTGCTCGTGCTAGGGGTGCGGGCCATCTTGGATGCGCATCCCTCATTTTGGCTTCTCCTCCTCGACATTCGCAACGCCTTCAATGAGATCCAGCGCAACTACGTACTTGCGGCAGTGCGTGACAGGGGTCTTGGCTCTTGGGTGCCTTTCTTGCGACAGTTCTACACATCCCCTGGGCAGCTGCTATTTTTCGGGGTGTGCACCGGCGGCCTTGGAAAGCCAGCGTGGGGTGCGGCAAGGTGACCCGTTGGGGCCTGTTCTCTTCGACTTGGCCCTTCTGCTGGTGTTGGAGGCAGGTGCAGCAGAGTTGCGTAGCGAACAGGGGGCTACATTGGGGCACGTTGGGGCCTTCCAGGATGACACCACCATCTTCGCAGAGCCGGAGGCCTTGGCCAGGTGCTTCTCCTCCATGCTGAGAGTGGCCAATGACCAGGGGCTTCAGGTTCAGCCGAAGAAGTGTCTCTTATGGCGGCAGATGGGGGGGCACTTCCAGGCGTGTTGGCAAGGATTCCATTGACAGTGGAGGGGGTAGAGCTGTTGGGCTGCCCTATTGGGTTTGCTTGCTTTCGGAGGGGCTGGGGGGAAGAGTGGTTGCGTGACCAGACCCGTGAGCTCCAGCTGCTCTCACACCTAGAGGATCCGCAGGCGGCGGTGACGATGCTCCGGCTGTGCATTGTACCCCAAGCAGACTTCCTCGTGCATCATCTGCCCCCTGATGGCGACTGGCTGCGAGTGCTGCGGGATTTCGATTCCGGAGTGTGGGGTGCTCTCCTGGGCATCTTGGGGGTGGTGGAGGCCCCGTTGGATTCCCATGCTGGCGCTTTGCAGGGGTTGGCGTGGCTCCAGGCGCGGTTGCCATTCGACGCTGGGGGCATGAGCATTTTTGCTACGGCTTTGAGGGCGCACCTCGCCTACGTGTGCTCTTCTGCGGCCTTACTCCAATCTCTTCATGACCTCTTTGGCCCCCACCTGCCTGCGGCTCGTGAGATGGAGTTGCTGTGTCCTCTTTGGGAGGATGCCCTGGAGCACCTGCCTGCTTCCATTGTCGCGCGCTTGCCCCCGCTAGAGGTCCTTCGCCAGTGTGCTGGTCGGGGGTTGTACCAGGAGCTCAGCCCGTCCTACTTCCATTACCAGCGTCTGCAGTGGTTGGAGGAGGTGGAGATGGTCGGGGTTGGGCTGTTCCCCGAGGCGTGTGAGGCTATGGTGCGGAGGTGCTGGGCGGTGGGGTCCCGCGGGGCGGCTCTCTGGCTTCAAGCCAGCCCTGCGCCCATGCCCAACTTTGGCTGGGTTTACCACTGGGTTATCTACCCATCCATGGCGGTCATGGGCTCCTTCCGGCAGATGTCACACGCCTTGCGGGGTCTAGGCCGATTATTCGCATCCACCATGCCATCCGGGACGAGTTGGCGGAGATTTTCCGAGAGCATTCCCTCCGTGCGATGGTGGAGCTAGAGGGCTTGTTGCCTGGGGGGTTACGGCCGGAAGTCCTTGTGTTGGACTCGGCCCAGGGCACAGCGTGGGTGGTGGACGTGACCACAGTGGACGCCCAGTCGGACAAGGTGAAGGAGGAGGGGCAGGCTCTTCCGGAGGCAGAGGCTGTGAAGGAGAAGCACTACAGCTCCGCCCTTGCGCAGCTGCCGGGGTACTGGCTTCACACGGTGGCTTGGGAGACCTTTGGCGGCCTTGGCCCGGATTGTTGGCGCTTTATCCGTCGTTTGGTGGCATTGTGCCTCGAGAGGGGTCGGGGCAGGCGCAGCGAGGCGGACCAGCCGGGGTGGTCGGCGTGGGCGGTGTCCTTGTTCGTGCAGCGGCTCACCGTTGCTGGGATTCGGCAGCAGTGTCATGTGCTCCGCGACTTCGGCTTGTGGCGTGGCGGATTGGACCCGGTGCTGGGCAGTGTCACGCCTGTTGAGCTGCCACGGCCGTGGCCCCTTGGCCCTGTTACGCTGTCTGACCTCTGCTACACTGTGCCATTGGACGGCGAGGAGAGCCTCCTTTGTCGTTGACGCTTGTTTCCTTGCTTTTCATATTCATCTTCCTGTGCCGTGGGTGACGGCTTTTGCATGCTTTCATACCCCGTTTATGTGCCGGTCATGGGCGGCATTTGCATGTTCCTTATCATTGACCAAGATTCTCCTTAAAAAAAAATACATGTCCTTGTCTAGCACACCTTGTATGGACCTCCTGTGCCGTGCAGACGGCAAGGAGTGTGGCTGTGGTGGGGTAGATGAGGCTACGCTCAGCCGTGAAAGTCGTCTGAGTGAGTCTGGAAGCCCAATCTGGATGAGTTTGTCATCCAAATCTGGACGTGCGCAAGAGTGTAGAGGTCGCAAAGGACGGCCTCTTCACTATGGAGTTTTGGGGAATTTGTTTGTTTCTTCTTTTTCTCCTGCTTTTGGTTGTTTTTCTTTGGTTTTTCCCCTTTTTCTTTCTCATAGGGTGCTCCTTCTGTTTTGTGTGTGTTTGTGTGTGTGTGTGTGTGTGTGTGTGTGTGTGTGTGTGTGTGTGTGTGTGTGTGTGTGTGTGTGTGTGTGTGTGTGGTTCAAGCAAACATTTTCTATTGAAAGAAGGGATGCCAAAATGGACCCGCACAAGCAAATAGTAGAAAAGGGATTTTCCACCAACCATGACACAATAGGGTTGCAAAAGAAGGCGTGCAAACTTTAAATGGTCAAGAGATTCTCCTCCCCCTCCAACAATTTGGTATGACAAAGACCAGACAAGGCAAGAGGGCCCAGGGGCCACAGCCTTGGCGGCGGGGTGGGTGAGTCTGCGCCATGCGACCGAAGCAAGGTTTTTCTTTTTTCGTTTTTCTTTTCCTTTTGAAACTTCTTTGTGTTTTTCCTGTCAATGTTTTACCAGTGCTCTCAACCTCCCAGCTAAAGAAATTCTCTTCGGCCGTTCTAAGAAAGCAGTTTAGAAATGGCCCACGAGTGAGCTAACAGCCAGTTTTTTCCAAGGTAACTTGTATCATGTTTCACTAAACACCCAGGTTACCTCCATGAACAGAGTGCCATGTCACTTGAGCTAACTTCTTCTTGTCTGATCCCATGCTGTGCTGCCCGACAGGAGGCTGCCTCGAAATGTCAGGTGCCCACCAAACGATGCTCCCTGCCCAGGATTGCCTCTGGGGGAAAGATCTGGTGTATTCTGCACACAGACCTGCACTGGTTTCTGCAACTACTGTGATGAAGGTGCAGTACAGCTCCTGAGATCGATGTAGATAAGAAGGTTCTTTCTTTCTGTTGTCAAACACTCTCACTGGTCGGCCTTTTCTGTGGGTTTTCTGCACACAAGTTCATCTCTGTAGTGTGCTGGACAACCCCAAAAGCTGTGCGTGGGCAGAGTGAAGAGAGACGAAAACAAAGGGGGCATTGAGAAGATGCAGGAAAGATTAACTGCTTGGTAATGGACCCACACTTGGTTTCTCAACCGTGTCATCGCTCTTGGCCTGGATGGATGGAAGGGTGCTTCACAAATGACTCCTCCACTGTCAGCATAGCATGTGCCTCCAGTTCTGTGCACACCTTTTTCCATTTTCTTTCATTTCCTCATCCAGCCTTTCCACCACCTTGTTTGAAGGCTCTTTGTTCTCCGCTTCCCCTGCCATGAGTTTTCCATCCATTTTGACAAGCTCAGGAAGGCAGTCTAAAATGTACTACTTCTCAAGGATGGTTTCCACCACATTTGCGATAAGCCCAGGATGCCCCTTGTGGTGGCCATTGAGACGAATGGCATCATGAGGGCCCCTGAAACTTTTTTTCTTTTTTTTTTAAAAGAACCTAGCTGCTTTTATGGGATTGTGATGCAGTGTGTGCTGTTACGTTGACTCGTTCTTTCTTTACAGTCCAAAGTGGAGGATAGGCCGGGGTGGAGGGGCTTGGGATAGTGCAAGGAGGGTGCGAAGAACGACAAGAGGGAAAAGGCAGCGAATGTGGCATGTGTCAGACGAGGATACGAGGCAGAATAAGCAGAGCTCCCAACTTCAGCAAGTGTCTTGGTGCCTTGAAAACAAGGGACAAGGAGAGCTCCATTCAGGAATACATTTTGTTGCTTATGGTTATGGAGGATTGTGATGCAGTGTGTGCTGTTATGTTGACTCGTTCCTTCTTTGCAGTCCAAAGCGGAGTCTTAGCACATTGTTGCTGACCTTTGACAGCATGATCGTACTGTTTCCAGCACTACACAACAATGAGGCTGCCCTCATTTCTACTCTGCAAATGAGTAGACTTCCAGGCTCGTGTTTGAATGTTGTTTGATCCGCAGGTGTTAGGGAGAGGTCAGCCTCGACCTTGGAAGGTTGACATACTTTGAGAATTGGCAATCAGACTAGCAGCTACGCCAATAAACCAGGTTTCTTCATGTGCATACTAGAGAAAGTGCCCCACCTGTCATTGGACGTCAACCTCGGCTACGCCTGCTCAGTCATCTTTGTGAGCTGCCTGGGCTGTACAAGTCCTCGGTGCATGAAGGTTTATCTGAATTTTCTCTTACATGCTTTTCTGTTCCTTTTGCAACATCTACATCATCACCATGAGAACTGCATCCCAATTCAGCAATCTCGTTGCCGCCACAAGCCCCATCACCTAATACACCGCCAGAAGGAGGCAGGCCACCAACACCACTGCCAACTCCATCGCCAACACCACAACCACCGTCACCACCAACTCCACCGACTACATTTGTGCCTCCAGGTAAGTCTTGTCCAGATTCTTGCGGGAATGCACTGAAATGGAGCATCTGATGTGGATGGGCTGAATGGAGGTCGACACAAAGATGCAAACTGCACGGACCGTGTCCTTCTCCACCTAACTTGCTTGAATCTTAATCGTCTCCTATCCCCGATTTCCTCACACACAGCATTGTGTATGCACATTTGTGGATGCATATCCACGCACGTGTGCAGCACGCATTGCTGTGTGGAGTCCTGCAAAAGCGATTGGTTCTTCTGAGCCTCGTCTTACTACCTCTATTTGTGTCCACAAAACAAGACTAGCCTGAAATGACTCAAAAGGCTGGCTGAAGATCGCAGAGTGGCGGGCTTGGACCCGATCTTTAAAGTCCACCATCCGATGCGTTTTGAGCTCATGGTTGCTTTCGTTGAGCACTCGCTCCAAGTCTCGATGGAGCCATCAGGCCTTCTGGAACATCCGGAGGAGATGCCGGGTGAGCTTTCGCCTGGCCTTGTAAGGGGATGTCACCACAGCGGACTTCAGTGGTACAGGCTGCTTTAATTAATCTGCTTCATTAACAGGCTCCCGATTTGATTTTCATGCATAAGGCCCAAATGTCAGAAATGAGGGGAAGGCCCTGCTGGCAGCGGAGGAATCGGCCACCAGCAGGGTGGTTGAAGGAAACAATGTTTTGGCCTGCTCTGGGACTGAAGCCGGGCTGGGCGCGGCAGAAATTGGCTTGAGAGGCTTTGGATTGCCTCGGGCACGAAGCAAGTGTGTTGAATTTTCATATGCATATGTTTTGTTTTCACAAAGGTAAGTGCTTTCTAGTGTATATGTAGAGATGTACACAACACAACATCCAAGCATCGGGGACAAACTGGGTGGAATAGGCCCAAGCATTTTTGGCCCAAGCCTTTTTGGCTTTGGGTGGGGTCAACCAAGTGTTTGGAGAGGTTCTCCCGGGGGCCTTGCTGGTGAGGATGCCCTGGACAAACAAGCTGAACATGGAGGACATGGCGAGATGGCCATTCTTGATCTCCTGGTTTTCAGCTCAAGGGGGGTGTCAGTGTCGTCAGCCAGACCTAGGGGGTGGAAATCTTTGCAGGGGTACAAAAGGTCCTCAACAGCACTAAGGGGTCCACTAACAACATGGTTGCCCTCAGCCGCATCCATGAGGATGACCTAGGCGGCCCGGGTGGTAAGGATGGACTGAGCATGGATGAGGCTGGGGTTGCCGAGGTACTCTTGGCCGCCCTTGGAGAAGACTAGAGCTCAGGCCTTGAACCAGGTGACCTCGCTGAACTTCACGCTGTTTTTGGCAAGCAGTTTGGGGAAGATGCAGCTATGGGCACCGAGCAATGGCCCAGGATGTGTGGATCATCTCCAACTCCCTGTTCGTAATGGGCCATCTTCTCAAGAAAACTAGAAGCATGTTCCCGGAGGCGTGTGAGGCTCAGGTGCGGAGGTGCTGGGCGGTGGGGTCCCGCGGGGCGGCTCTCTGGCTTCAAGCCTGCCCAACGGGCCCTGGTGATCGTCTCTACCTGGCCCCAGCCGACTTTCGCCTCCACGCCCAGCTTTGGCTGGGTTTGCCACTGGGATATCTCTCCATCCATGGCGGTCATGGGCTCTTGCCGGCAGATGTCACGCGCCGTGCGGGGTCTGGGCCGATCATTTGCGTCCACCATGCCATCCGAGACGAGTTGGCGGAGATTTTCCGGGAGCATTCCCTCCGTGCGATGTTGGAGCCGGAGGGCTTGTTGCTGGGGGGGCTGCGGCCAGATGTCCTTGTCTTTGACTCGGCCCAGAGTACGGCGTGGGTGGTGGACCTCACCACGGTGGACGCCCAGTTGGACAAGGTGAAGGAGGAGAGGCAGGCTCTTCCGGCAGCAGAGGCCGCGAAGGAGAAGCACTACAGGGCCACCCTTGCGCAGCAGCCAAGGTACTGGCTGCGCACGGTAGCTTGGGAGACCTTTGGTGGTCTTGGCCCGGATTGTTGGCGCTTCATCCATCGTTTGGCGACGTTGTGCCTCGAGAGGGAGAGGGGCAGGCGCATCAAGGCTGACCAGCCGGGATGGTCGGCGCTGGCAGTGTCCTTGTTGGCGCAGCGGCTCTCCGTTGCTGGGATTCGGCAGTAGTATCATGTGCTCCGCGAATTCAGCTTGTGGCGTGGGGGACTAGACTCGGCGCTGGGCAGTGTCACGCTTGTTGAGCTGCCACGGCCGTGGCCCCTTGGCCCTGTTGCGCTGTCTGATCACTGCTACACTGTGCAGTTGGACGGCGAGGAGAGTCTCCTCAGTTCTTGACGCTCGTTTCCTTGCTTTTCCTCTCCTCCTTGTGCCGTGGGTGGCGGCTTTTGCATGTTTTCATACCCCGTTGATGTGCCGGTCAGGGGCGGCATTTGCATGTTCCTTCTTATGAACCAAGATTTACGCACCAAAGCACAAAACAAGAAAAAAAAAGAAAAAGAAAAAAAGTGGGGCATCTTTCCAGAACGGCTGCCGACCCTGAGATTCCCTGAAACCTTGAGCCCAACCAATGATATCTTGGCTTCAATGTTGAAGATGGTGCAGAATGTTGCGTGTTACTTGTCCAGACACACGAAAGGGTTGTCAGAAACACACCATCTCCATGGCCTCACAGCTCATTGTGGGAAGTGAGCTTTCTCCTTTCCAGCTGTTGCTGAAACACCTTTGCTTCACGGCGCATTGGATCGACAACGCATGGAAGCAGAAACAACTCCTTGCTCAGCTTCAAGCTACTACCAAAAACACTCTGGGGAGAATATGGCACGTGCAATTACTAAATGTGTCATTGACCACCAAGGGCTCACAGGGAAAATGGACAGTGGACAACTACAAGGCGAACATGAAGATGTTGCAAGAGTTGGAGAGGTTGCATCCAACTACGCGGCAAAACATGTCAAGTGCTCAACTAGTGTGCTGAACCTGGTCCGTGCAGAACGATCACGTCGTCTGGGCCAAATGTGCCCATTTGCTTGCTCAGTTGCCTTGAAGTAGCTAAGGCACACCTGCATGGGTATTGGGCGAAGAATTTCTGATTTTCGTGCAGTTGCAACAGCGTGGGACATTCAGCTGAAGTCTGTTTGGTTCATTGAAGGGTGAGCGGAATTGCAGCCTGCGGACAGGTGTGCAAGCGACACGGTACATTTGCATGTACATGAGGCCTTGGTAGGGTTTAGGGTTCAGGGTTTAGAGTACAAATCTGTGGTTGCTGCAGAAGATGCCTGGAGGGCAGCTTGGTCAAGTGAGTGGTGAGGAGCATGAGTGGGTTGGCAACAACACCAACTGCTGGGGAGGATGACGACTGCACACGAGCAAGACAGCATTTTGGCAGCCGGTAAATGAAAAAATAGAAATTTAACATTGACGAGTCCTTCGACAGCACCACTGAGATGCCCCTCTCTTACTGGGAGCGGAAGCATGCTGAGTTGCGAGTAATTGCTCTCCCCTTCAAACAATTACTCACGAGTAATTATCTGCATCACACCGCATACACGCTGTACCGCGGTACTGTAGTAAAGGTAGATACATTTTTGACATGAACAAGCTGCTTCCTCAGTCGCATGCTGACTAATTGTAGATGACCGCACATGTAGCCTTCACGATTTTATCTTTCATCAGTTTTTGTTTTTTTAATGGTTCACTTTTGAACAAACTTGGGCCGAGGTGCACATCTGGCTACCACATCTGCCACATCGCATGGATGCATGCCTAAAGACAAAGGCAAGATTGCTGCCACTCCGTGTCATCAAAACTGTGCCAGATCCATGTCAAGTTGTGCAGTAGGACGTCATAAAAAGTAGGGGCATGCCATGCCATGCACCCAGAACATCAGGGCCTGCCTGACCAATGGCTGGCTGTTCATCCCTCAGCAAGCTTGGAGGGCATGAGCATGAACCACACTGTGTGGTTCATGCTGTCAACAGCCTCACCACACACTGTGGTCCCCACCTCACAGCTCCTCCCATATAGCACGGTGTCCCAATAGCTGTCGGTCCAGACTCCGCTTGCCTTAAAAAACATCGGACACATAGCGGCCATCTCCATTGATTTCCTGCACAAGCACCTGGTCTGCTGAGTTGAAAGTGCCTCTCATGCTCTTGAGGCTACGTCAGTTTCCAGTGCTTGTCTCTGACTTGTGCTGCGACTTGTGCTACACAGACCTACTTGAGGAGGAGCAGAATCATCCTCCTTCAAATCTGCTTCTCTTGCATGGGATCTGGTTGTTTTTTCTCTCTTGCCGTTTCTACCTCAGCATTTTTCAGCCATCCATGTGCGTTTTGCTGTTCTGATGCAAACCTGTATGCTAAGACCCCTGCCCCCCTGTCTATGACTCTCCATAATGCTGCTCGTATGAACTCTCAGGCCTAACGTTTGGCTTTTCTCCAACTCTATCCCTGAGGCCTCGCTTCATGAATGGGCTGGTTTTCCGCCACGCGAGTACCTCCTACAACTACATCCGATCCAACTGGAAGATCGACAGCAGCACAGACTGGACAACGGCAAACAACGTACTCGGGGAGGCAGTTGTGCCACCTGTCAGACAACAGGGACCCTGCGGTAGGAATTTCTTGCACCCTGCTTCAGCAAGATATCAACAACAAAAGATTCCACTTAACTAGGCAAGATAGAGTAGCTGTCACTTCATGAGAAGCATGAGGCGGCATCATTTTCAGATGAAGCTTTTCAGGGCCAGGAACAGTGACAAAGAAACTCTTTACTCCAAACGAAACGCAATGTTTCTCCGCACACCTACATAGCGATTCTACTTGGATGCTGCCTGAAGCCCTGGATGACAAGGAACTAGGAAACCAGAGGCTGCATGAATTGCTGGTAATCAATGGCATGCTGCACCATCTTTCTGAAGCTATAGCACGCATTTTACAGAGATCAATTGTATCATCACTTCACCAATCTGTGGTTATGGTTGCACTGACTATTATTCTCCTTCTGCTGCTCCTGTGTGTGCTCCTGTGGCTCCTGCTTCTGCCGGTGCTGCTTCTACTGATGTTGTTTCTGCCGTTTCTTCTTCTTTTCCTGCTGCTGCTGCTGCTGTTCTTGCTACTTCTGCTTCTGCTGCTGCTGCTCTTGCTGCTGCTGCTTTTGCTTCTCCTACTGTTACTGTTACTGTTACTGTTACTGTTACTGTTACTGTTACTGTTACTGTTACTGTTACTGTTACT
>SZWC01003107.1:42237-65342 GCA_023375785.1 Penium margaritaceum | reverse complement strand
ACACATACACACACACACACACACACACACACACACACACACACACACACACACACACACAAACGCATGCATGCATGCATGCATGCACGCACGCACACACGCGCGCACAATCAATCCAACATGGCAATACTCCTTGCTTCCACTAGAGGATCCGAACACCTTGTGAAAGCAAGCTCGCAATGTTCTTGTACATTTTAGAAAGTTGAACAAGAAAACGATGTACAATGCAAGTGGAAATGGTTTGCATGATTGTTGGCTGTAGATTTCTTTGGTCAGTTGTCAAGAGAAACTACTCGCGAAACCCGTCTCCTGCTTGGCGGGTCTAGGTCAAGAGGGCGGGAGCTGCCGCACACCAGGTTTTGTTGCTTTCACAGGATATAAACATAATCCGGCCAAGAGAGAAATTTTGAGGTCTTTTTTTCAGAACTGCCTAGGAAATCAGATCAAAGACTTGAACCCCGGCTAAGGTAGTTACACTAAAACTTTAAAAAAAAAACTAAAAAAAATCTCTTCTTTGATTTCAGTTTCACAAATGTTTCATACGTGAATTGTAGGTTCAACCACGAAGAGAAAACAACATTTGGCATGAGGTATTTCAAAACGGAATGTCATTCAACTTACATGCATGCTCTAGCCTTACTTCGGTACCATAATATGTTTCATTTGATAAAATTTTCATGTGAAACTCTCATGTCATGATGGGTAAGGGATTTCCATAACAATGTCCCAATAACATGTTTTAACTCAAACAAGTGACATATATTGAATACGATCAATCATGAGAAACATCAATTTATATATTTAAAATGCTTCAGCATTATGATTACGCAACAACACAACTCAATCACTAGTTTCTGCTAGAACATACAATGTTTTTCTTTTGCATTTCATGGTGGCTAAATACTTTAATAATCTGAAATTTTGAATCAAGGATTGAAACTAAATATTTAAACCAAAAAAAAGTTATGTTTTGATCACTTGAATCCTACCTATAATTTTTCACTCACATGCTAAGGTTTCCACATAGATATTCTATCTTCTAATATATACCATCGGTCTTTAATTGATGTTGGAATGTACATGTAAATAAATTATACTTCATTTTGACATTCCCCATGTGTATTGTTAATGTTTTCAAAATAAGTTCAGTTGGAAATAGCACGAAACATTGTTGAAAACTGTATTTGAACTATATGTAATTTTTATTGAATTGTATACAACTCCCTTGGCCCGGGCTGAAGTCTTTGATCTTGTTCTCTACGCAAATTTGAAAAAAAAAACTCAAATTGTCTCTTTTGGTCGGTTCATGTCCATATCCTGTGGATATCATTTAACCTGGCATGCGGCAACTCCTACCCTCATTAGTGAGACTCGTCAAGCAGGATGTTACGCTAGTCGGAAGTGAGGTGGATCACAGTTGAAAACGGGACTTGTCACTTTTGACGAGAGTGGGGTCAGTTCGGTATTTTTGTGAAGCAAACAATAAACTTCGTTGTTATAAGTGCCGAAACCTGGCAACGTATACACAAATGGCGAGTGCAAGAAAAAGGGGCTCGGTCGAGCCGTTCGGTGATCTCGCGGCTCGCGTGACGCGAATCCGCGTTCTGGTTTGTTCATTCGAGAAGCTCCCCCGTCGGTTCGAGGGGAGGCTTCGAGGAAGAATTCTTGGTTTGCGAGGTTTGTTGAAGTCATCCGTGGAAACTCCGTCCGTAGCCTTGAGACGTCGAGGAACATGAAGAATGTGTCCCGGCAAGTTCCGGAAGTGACCTGAAAGTAGTCGTCAACGCACGAGGATTCCGGTGTATTCCAAAGAATTACCTCCGAGCATGAAAAAAGTGGCAACGACTTAGTTGCAATGTAGGTCAGGAGTGGCGGAGCACTTTTGAGGCTGCTTATGGGTTTGGTACCTGTGTATGCCATCTGCAGAACACTTCCCCCACTTCTAGCCGCAACGTCCCGGCGCGTTATCACTGCGTGGCCGTAGTCGGGCTCGATAGCCGTCGATGAGAGGATTGACATCTGAGAGCTGGGTGTAAGGAACCCAGTTATTTTGTGATCGAACACAGTTCTTCCATTTGATCAAATATTGATCTTTGCCTCCTCGTCATCGCTGATGAAGGATTTCCTGAACTTCGTACTCGTGGTCGCCATTTGCGATCATGGGTGGCGGAACAGGTGCCACACATCTAGGAAATTTTGCTGATGGATTGATGTAGTGTCAAAGTTTGCTGATTTGGAAGACCGGGTGGATCTGCATGTTGTTGGGTAGTCAGAGTTTTGCAACGACTGGAGGGTGCATTTCCAAGATGTCGAAAGGCCCTAACCACCGGGGTTTGAGCTTCGGATTGCTTGATCCGTGGAGTTCGACAGTCACAAAGTTGAGCAAAACTTTGTCGCCGGTCTTGAACTCCTTGGTTTGTTAATGTTTATCGGCCTATGGCTTCATAGCTACTTGCGTCTTTGTGAAAGTTTGAGGAGTTTCTTCCCAGATTGCTGAAAATTCTCGTCGATGTGTGTCAACGGTGGAGATGTTTCTCTCGGTCTGTAAGCCAATTGGGGTGGTTGGTTCTGGTCCGTAAACCACCTTGAACGGTGTTTTCCCTGTTGCGACAGATGTTGCCGAATTGTATACAAACTCGGCTACTGGCAGCTCGACTGTCCAGCCGGTGCCGTGAGGTTCACATAGAGTTCGACGAAGTTGTTCAAGCATTTGGTTGGTTTTCTCCGCTTGTCCATCGGTTTGCAGATGGAACGCCGTTGAAAGTTGAAGTCTACACCCATATTGCTGCATCAAACCTCGCCAAAACTGGCTGGTGAACCGCGCATCTCGATCGCTCGTGATTGATCGCGGAACCCCATGCAATCAGACAATTTGGTCAAGGAACATTTGTGCTGCTCCTTTGGCGGTTACATCCGTAGTGTTCAGAATGAAGTGCGCCATCTTCGAGAACCTGTTGACGACGACAAGTATAGCGTCAAACCCCTCTGGTGTGATAGGCAAACCGGTCACGAAATCCATGGAGATGTCTGTCCACGGGTTTTCTGGTATTGGTAGTGGCTGTAGTAGTCCGAGGGGTTTGGTGCGTCGACTCTTATGTCGCTGACAAAGGTGGCATTTTTCGCAGAAGTTTACGACATCAACCTCTATTTTTTCCAACCAATAGTGCTTTGCAAGCTTCTTCAGGGTCTTGTCGGTTCCAAAGTGGCCTCCTCGACTGGCGTCGTGGCATTCTTCAAGAGGCATGCGACGTAGCTCCTCAACTTCAGGGAAGACGACTTGATTTTTATGCTTTCTTTTCCAATAGGAGCCTGCGAAGTGGAACTTTGTAGTGTCGTAGACTCCGTGATCCTCGTAGCCACGTGAGAATAACTTCGCCATGTACAAGTCTGCTTGAATGTGAAGTGTGTTGACCTCCGCGAGATCGGGCCGGTGGCTTAGCTCATCCGCTGGATTTGTCTTCTCGAGCCGATACTTGATTTTGTAGTCGAAGTTGGACTCAAGGAACTCCATCCATCAAGTTTGTCTTCGGCTGAGGTTCGCCTCAGTTTTCAGGTACTCGAGGGCGTGGTGGTCTGTTCGAACCACACATTTGTGGCACTCCAAATAACAACACCAGGCTTTGAAGGCATGGATAACCGCGAGCAATTTTATCTTGTGGACGGCATAGTTGAGCTCTGCCCCGTGAAGCTTCCACGATATGTACGCGATGGGTTGTTCTCCTCTGCCATTTTCCTGTAGGAGGACAACTCCAATTGCACGATCGGAGGCACCCGTGGCCATGATGTAGTTGGTCATTGGATCTACCAATCGAAGGGTTGGCAATGAGGTCAGAGCCTTCCGTAAAGATGTAAAAGCTTCTTGTTTGCTATCTCCCCAATTCCTCTCGCGATTTTTGTGGGAGAGATCAGAAAGAGGCGCTGACACTTGGGCAAAGTCCTTCACAAACCTCCAATAACAGTTGCAAAATCCAAGAAAAACTTGTATGCCGCGTACTTTTGTTGGAGTTGGCCAATCCACCACCACGGATATCTTTTTTGGGTTCATGGATATCCGTCCACCGCCGATGATGTGACCAAGAAACTCAATCGAGCGTTGACCAAAGTCACATCTTGATGGTTTCACGTAGAACTTCTCCCGCTAGAGGACCTCGAGTACCTGGCGAAGGTGTTGTCGATGTTCCTCTTGGGTTCGGCTGTACACAAGGATATCTCTTGTCGATGTATGGGCAAAAGATATTGTTCATTGCTGCCATGAACGTTGCAGGGGCGTTTATGAGTCCAAACAGCATAACCGTGAACTCAAAGTGCCCGTAACGCGTTGGAAAGGCACTTTTTGCGACATCCTTGTCAGTTATGTAAATTTGGTGGTAGCCGCTCCGTAGATCAACTTTGTTGAAAATTCTTGCTCCACATAGTTGGCCAAAAATCTTTTCTGCTCAAGGGCAGCGGTTCTTGATCGTGATATTGTTCAACTCCCGGTAATCCATGCACATCCGCATTTCACCTGTTTTCTTTTCTACGAACAATGCTGGTGCAGCTTACGGGGAAATGGACGGTTGGATGAACCCCTGAGTTAGCATGTCAACCAGCTATTGCTTGAGCTCCGTGAGTTTGTGATCACTCATCCGGTAAGTCCCGGATGACTCAGACCAGCCGACGGTTGGTTTGCTACCGGGTTTGAGCTCACTTCGGTGGTCGATGTCGCGTTTTGGAGGGAGTTCGCTTGGTAGTTTGTCGGGGAACAACCCTTTGAATTATTTCAAAAGCGAAGTGAACTCGTCAGGTACGTTCGTGAACTTTGATGCCAATGAGGCTGATGAGGCTGATGAAGCTGATGCAGCTGATGTGGCTGATGCGTCAGCTATGGCGACTGATTCATTGCATGTTCTGCTCAAATTGACGTGGATCAACCATGCCGAGGCCCCTCTCCTCAGGTATCGCTTTGCCACGTTGAGCGAGATCGGCGTAGCTGGTGGCCGTTGCTCACATGCGGTTACTGCTGTTGCGGTTATGTCGTTTGTCGCACGTTGGCTGGATTTTGGCTGTGGCACAAGCGGCAAGAAAATCTGCTACCTGTCGCGTTTGATGTAGACAACGTCGTTACTCCAGTCGACTTGCGGATTTTGCTGGTACAGGAAATCCTGCCCAAGGATCACCTTGTAGTCACTCATTGGGCAGGATCTCCAGACAGTTATGCCCTGTAGATCTCTGATCTGCAGTCGTAATGGGTGCTTCAGTCGGCGGATGCGAAGTCGTCCATCGACGGTTTTTCCTTCAAAGCTTCCAGGTTCGTGCTTCAAACCCATGTTTTTCACCAGTTGATCAGATACAAAACTGTGAGATGAACCTCCATCAAGTAACGCCGGCAATTTTTTTTTCCTTTTAGAACCCCTCGGTTGCACTCTCAGCAGTATCAAAGGCTGGTTGTCGTTGTATCCCTCGTCAAGTTTTTGGATCTCAGGAACCCCCATATTAATCAATCATAGCCGTTCAGGCGGGCTATCGTTTGGCACAGGTTTTTCAGCGGGGCAGGAGTTTTTCCATCTACCCCTGCCCTAGGACGTTTCATGATTCCTTTCCTCCTTTTTACTTTTTCTGTTGCTCCCCCCCCCCCCTTTTGGTTTTGCCTGGGGCAGTTCCTCACAATGTGTCCAATCTTTCCACAGCTGTAGCAGGTCCGTTGATCTCCCTTTTGCTCAACAGCCTCGACTTCCATCGGTGTCAAGTTGTTCAAATTCTGCGGCCAATGCCCACTGCTCTGCTGCGGTTGATGCTTTGGGTGCCAGACGTAGGATTCGTTGAACTTTGAGTTGACGTCCGCGGAGTCGATGCATTCAGCGGCTACGATGATCTGCAAAAAAATGCTGGTTTTGTTGTAAATTGTGAGTGCTCTGTGAATATATCGCATGAGGCTATTGTTGTAGTGAAAACAGAGCTCATCCTCTGCATGGCTCCTGCCGATGATAATTTTGTGAAAATGCCGCGTGTACTCTGCCACGCTGGAAAGCTGCTTTAGTCGTTGTAGTGGGTAGTAAATCTCTGTTTTCTCGTTCAGCTTGTCAAAATGAGCAACGAGTGCCTGGGTGAACTTGCGCCAGTTGGATGGAAGAGTTATTGATAATTTCCAAGTCGGGTGAACCTGCTCGAGAGATAGTACGCCTGGTGCCGACGATGCCGTAGCCGTTGGATCAACGCCTTCAGCTGCCTGCTGCAGTTAGATGGCCATAACATCGGCCCACCAACTCAAAGCCGTGTCCTGCAAAAGAGAGGCTGCGAGGTTCATCTTCTGTTCATCGGAGTGAACCCCAGCAGTGGTGAAGCATACCTTCAAACTTGTCAGGAAAATCTTGGCAGTCGGTCCCTTGGAATTTGCTCGATCGAACGGCTCAGGAAGCCTTGGAGCCCCGCCGATGTGAAGTCGATCGGTGAGTACCGCTTCTCACGCTTTTGAGTCATGGATTTTGGCGGCTTACTGGTGCAGTTGTTCGACAAGCGTTTGTTGAAAGGCTTCCATCTGCGCCAGCCGACCAGTCAGCTTCACGATTTTTTCTCATGTCCACGATGGAGTTGTATTGGTCGGTGGTGCAGGTGGAACTGGCATGTCAGGCATGCCAGGCTCCAGATTGGTCACGCCAGTCGAGGTGCCAGCCGTCATCCAATCACCCCCCTTGATGAGACTGAAGGTCTTTTGCGAGGTACCTTCAGCCACTGCCGGTGTCTTCGACGGTTACCGCTGTTGTCGCCGGGTGCGCTCGCTCTGTGCGCCGACTTTGTCGCGAGGTCTGCGAACTTCTCATTGGTGGAGATGTGCTTTAAGACACGTGCAAGTCTCGTGTTGATTGTGAATAATTGTCTTGTTCCCCGCCTGGGCCGATGCGCTCTGATACCAAGTGTTACTCCCGTCGGAAGTGAGGCGGTTCACAGTTGAAAACGGGGCTTGTCACTTTTCACGAGAGTGGGGTCAGTTGGGTATTTTTGTGAAGCGGTCAGTATACGTTGTTGTTGTAAGTGCCGAAACTTGGCAACATATATACAAATTGCGAGTGCGAGAAAAAGGGGCTCAGTTGAGCCGTTTGGTGATCACGCGGTTCGCATGACGCGAGTCCGCGTTCTGGTTTGTTCGTTCGAGAAGCTCCCTTGTTGGTTCAAGGAGAGGCTTGAAGGAAGAATTCTTGGTTTGCGAGGTTTGTTGAAGTCGCCCGTGGAAACTCCATCCGTAGCCTCAAGACATCGAGGAACATCAAGAATATCTTCCGGCGAGTTCTGAAAGTGACCTGAAAGTAGTCGTCAACGGGCAAGGATTTTAGTGTATTCCAAAGAATTCCCTCTGAGCACAAAAAAAGTGGTCGCGACTTAGTCGTAATGTAGGGCAGGAGTGGCAGAGCACTTTTGAGGTTGCTTCTGGGTTTGGGTCCTGTGTATGCCATCGGCATAACACAGGAGATGCATTTTACAATGAGTTTTTAACTGTTATGGTCCCGAGCTAATAAACATGCATGTTGCAGAAAAAAGGCACCACACGGGCTCCGCAAAAGGCCGATTTATTAAGAAGATGGGTCCCACATGATAAAGTCCAATACTATTTGTTATGGAGGCGAGGACTTCTACTTATTGTTGGTGGAGTATATGCTTGGTACCATTTTAGTCACATCATCATTTGGTTCGTTGGTGGTTGTACATAATCTTCCTCTCTCTTGTTTTGTGTTTGTTGGTGTGGCTGTCATGGTTGGCACCACAGTGACTATTAACATTGTTGATTAGCTGTTTTGATGATTGCAATTGTTGCTTCCGCAGCCGTCAGTATCATCAATGTTACATGTTTGCCTCCACTCTAGCCATCCCCGTCATTTTCTATCACCAAAGTTTCCATGGTTGTGGTTGGTACTGTGGCCATTGTTGTGTTCTTCTTCATTGTCAACATTGATGTCATTGTCATCATCGTCAATGTCAATTTTATCATTGACGTACTTTGTACGCCACTGTCACTATTTTCATCCTTGTTCCCAAAGGTCATGCGAACAATGAAAACAACAATGATGACTCGCCATCACCATCGTTGTCATCTTCCCTGTCTTCGTCCTCCTTTCCCTTGTCGCAGTGAATCCTACCATCGTTTATCAGCAATGCCATTGCAATTGCTGCCATCAAGGTCACTGATGGTGTTCCTTATATCGACCACTGCTTTCATCATCCTTATGGCCAGTGCCAAAGCTGTTGCTGCCATCGTTTTTTTAACTACAGTGATCAAAATCATTGTCTTTGTCCTATTTGGCATTATCATATTCATCTCTGTTCTTTTTTTTTCATCGTTTTCACCAATGTTGTTTTTTTCATTGTTGTTGTTTTCATTGGTATTGTTATCATCACAATGTTAATGCTACCACCTTTGTTACCTCCCATGACGCCACCGCCACAGTTGATGTGGTCAGCGTTGTCACCACCACTGACGCCACCTCACACACTTGTTTACACTGCAGCCATCACCTTCGCCATTGTCACCGTCAACATCATTATTACTGTCATTGTGGTGGTTATCCTCATTACCATCATCCTTGCCACCACAAACATTGAAGTTGTCTTTATTACTATCAGCATTGTCACCATTTTTCTCATCGCTATTGTCATCCTTGTCATTATCATTGCCCTTATTCTCATCATCATCTTTGTAGCCATAGTAGTCATCGTTGTTGTTGTCGTCACCAATGCTGTTGCAACCAGTGCTACAGCCACAGCCGCCCACTACCACTCTTACCACGGCTGTTCTCATCATTGCCGCCGCTGCTGTAGCCACTATCTTTCTTGCTGCCAACGCCATTTTTTTCATTGCTGACATTGTTATCATCATCATCGCTATTGTTCTTGTTGTTGTCGAAATCGTCATCGTCATCATTGTCGTCGTTGTCATCATCGTCCTTGTTGTTTTTGTCCTCATTGTCATACTCATCATCATCTTTGTTGTTGTGGTTTTTGTTGTTGTTGTCACTACCGTCGTTGTTGTTTTTGCCAACTTTGTTGTTGTCGGCATCACCATCAATGTTTTCATCACTTTTTCCATCACCATCATCATCACTGTGACCCTACCTTAACTCTGCAACCATTATATATGACATGCTTGCCATCATCACCAATGCTGCCGTCGCTGCCACCATTACTATTGTCAATGTCATCACCATCATCCTTTTTTTCATTTTTTCCATCGTCATCGTTGTTTTCATCCTCCTTGCAGTCATCACGATGATGATGATTGAAAAAAACTTATCCTCATCGTCATGGTTCCCGTAAAGAATATTACAACCTTCAACCTCAAACTGTACAAAGACACCAATACTATCCAAACTTCATGCTTTAAGGATTCAACTATCTAGGTTTCTTCCAATAGAATAAACAAGTTACGAAAGCATGCAAGAGGAATAAACATGAGCGCGACCAGGGGGGCTGGTGAGGGGGGCACCTTCAAGAAAAAGGCCAAAGTGTTGAGTTCAACACTGTTGTCATCATTTCATTTGACAACAACACACATCTAGATGAAATTTCCACATATGACCAATTGCCTCAGCTGTGAAACTGTGTATCAACAAGTGTATTAGGAAGTGAACAAACAAGTGAACATGGGAGGTTTGTAAAAACTACTAAATATCGCATAAAGCCCATTGTACTTCTCATTCTATACTAGGAATGTACATTTGGGCTTTGCTGACATGCATTCGTGTGGATGTTTTGTGAAAAGATGTTTGCATGCGGGAACACAAATTTTGATCGACTAGTGCATGAACTCAAGGTGATTATTCGTAACTCAAACTTTTGTGGAAGGAACGGGTCATTCAGAATTGTAATCATTTACCAAACAATACTGACAGGAGCTAAATCCAAATGCAAAGGCTCTGACAAGTGCTCCACTCTTCCCCCTCCTCCTCCACCTCCACAACCAATCCGTCCTAGTTTTGCTCCTGCTTCTTCCCTTGCAAGCCTCTTCTACCCCTCACTTTCCTCCAGTAATTCCCTGCTTGTAATGGCCACAGCACATAAATAACGTTGACATTCCTCCATATTCTCTTGCAGCAATTTGATACGTGACTCTGAAAACCAATTCACCAGTATTGTAACCTTTTAAGGCCGTAGGCTGTCCAACAGCGGGTATTGGTTGCAGTCGCAACTGTTTCTGTCAGGGAATTTTGACTCAATGTATGGGTCCAGTATGCCTGGAGAAACACAATTCTTGTGTGTCACCCTCTTTGCACAATGACCACTGTTGTTGCCACCGTTACAGCCGCCACACTTCTGCTACTTCGTTTCTACTACTTCAACGGCTGCCTCCCATGGCGGAGTGGACGACAATCAAAAGTAGTGCCAAGAAGGCCATGGCAGTGATGGCGGCGCCTATCCATAGTACACAAGTGGATTTTTTTTGCCAAATTTATGTCTCTTGGGGGTAAAATTTTGCAGGTCAGAGGAGCTACCTCTGTTGTATTGTGTGAAGAAGGAGAACGGGAGGGATTTTGGTGAATTTGCATTGCTGGGGTCTATGTTCCTAATAAAGTGGACCCATTAACATGGATGGGAAACGTAGGAGAGTGAGAAATGCTTGAAAAACGGGAAGGGTTCAAGATGAGTGCAATCTATCTACTTCACCACACTTTATCTGTGATGAAAAGTGAGGAGCAATCATGAATCATTAGTAGAAGGAGCATCAGCAAGAGTAGTAAAGATAGTAATGGCAGAATCAAAAGCTAAGAGAGCAACAATAGAAGTATAAAAAAAATGAGCAAACGCAAGAAAGGTGGCAGCAACAAGAGGAGCTTTTCTTCATCGGAATGACAAGAATAGAATCAATTTTGGATAATTGTTTGCACTAAAAACGGTTTTCATTCATATTGTCTTCACTGGTTTGAGTATCAATGGATTAGCTTGTGATCTCTTGCTTTCAAACTTATTAATCTAATGCGGCCCTATCCTAAAAAGGCAAGGCACATCTCCTTAAACACAAATTGTTTAAAAGAAAACCTATATATTAGAATATTTGTAGTATCAGCCACAAAAAAGGAATAATTACGTAAGTTGCATCAAAATACTATGAACACACCATGTTTCCTTTGTTTTTTTGTATCCTCCCTCAAAATTTTCATTGTGAAGGTCAAACAGAGGAAGTTAAACAACCTTCCTATGTACACAGGAACATAATGGCTTTCATTCAATACCCACACCTAACATTGCAAGATTTTGGTGAGGTTTACCTTACAAACATCTTTCAAGAATTCGCTTGATGTCCACACGAATTGGTGGACCATTCCATAAATCCTATTCATATACACCCTGATGAGATGCTATGATGTGTAGTTGTGTTTCTGAGGTTCATTCGTATGTTTTCAGAAAGTGTATACTCCATAAACGTATGTTCATATCCTTTATAGAAGGTTGGAACAAAACTGTAACTTAATTGGAAAAGGGCAAAGCAAGGCAAAGGTATGACCATGGTCATCTGTCATGGATCACAAGCCATGTGCTAAAATGAAGCACTTGCCCTTCTTCCTCAACTTCCCCTCCCTCCCATCCTTGCATTGCTCTCTCAGCTAGCACCTCCTCCTTGCCCTCTCTCCATGGCGCTTGCACCTCTTCTTGCTTGCTAAAATCCATCCCCATCTCCTCCAACATGTCTGCACATTGCTCATTGTGCTCCCCAGCCTTCATCATGACAAACCATGATTCACTCTCCTTGCCAAAAAATCCTCTACCATCATTACCCATGAGCTTGCTCCCTTGATAAATACCTGCCTTTCTCCATCCATGTCCTCTCCCTCCCCTCCCACCATTGCCCTCACGTCCAACCCCTCCTCCTTCTTCTCTAATCTATATGGAGTTTACACCTCCTCTTCCTTAATGAAATCCATCCCTATCTCCTCCAACCGGTCCCTGCCTTCCTCCTTGTGAACCCTCTCCACCATAGCCAACCCTTGGTACACCCTCATTGCCCACGAACCTTCCACTGTTATCATCCATGAGCTGACCTCCCTCGTAATGGATGCACTTCTCCCTCAATTTCCTTTCCCTCCACTCTTGGAATCGGCCTCTTTTCAAGCCCCTCTTCTCTCCATGGCTTCTACACAACCTCGTGCATGCTAAAATCCAACCCCATCTTCACCAAAACACCCTTGCTTCACTCTTTTTGCTCCGTCTCCATGACTATGGCCAGCCCCTCATCGACTCTCATTGCCCACATATCCTCTGCCATCATCATCCATCAGCCTGCCTCCCACTGTCAAGGCTATTTTTCTCCCTCTACTTACTATCCCTCCACTCTAAGCATCGGCCTCTCATTGAACCCTTCCTCTTTCCATTGCATTTGCATGATTCCTTCCATGTTAAAATCCACCATGCTCTTGTCCAACATGCCCCTGCCTTACTTGCTCTACTCCCTCTCCTCAACAATGGGCAGCCCCTGGCCCATTCTCATGACCCACAAATCCTTTGCCATCATCATTTAGTCAATTTCTTCTTGCACACAATTGCAATTCTGAATCCACGATGTCTCCATCCCCTTTTGGGATTGTCCATTTGTCCAACCCCTCCTCTCTCAATTGAGTTTACACGACCTTGTCACCTTAGTTCACTCTCATCACCAAAACTTCTCAGCCATCATCATTTGTATCCTCGCCTGTCTAGGTATGACCTCTCATTATATCTCCACATACCCCCTCTCCCCTCCCAACATTGCTTTCTCATCCTGCCTCTCCTCCCTCCCATTCAGTTTCTCATCCACCATCACTTTTTCTCTCAATAGATACACCAAGTCACCTGTCTTGATGGCCATCGCGACCTACACATGTAGAAGTACACACTTTGTGGCCTGCCCACTGTAGTTGCTGAAAAAATGTTTATTTGACTCACTCACGTGTGCACACACATGGCGTTTAAGTCTAGGTCTTCCCATAGGCCGTGACATTGGAGGAGGCAGACACTTCCTAGGAGTGAACGTGAGATCCCCAATAAAGAGTTGTGGAAGAGGGGTTACGTAGGTGATGTGCCATGTCTGTGTTGTATATGCCTTATCGGCATGCACAAGGGGGTCAATTGATGGTGGTACCTCTCACAAAGAGCAAATTCATGGACATATGGGAGCTGAAGGTATGGAAACTTCTTCCACTTGTAATCCTCTTCTAGATTGACTATCACACGATGTCCACTGTTTGGCGGTATCTCCTTTGCTTTGTCTTTACTCCAACTCTCCAAAAAGTACCCACCGGCATGTATTGACCATTGCTCCATCCTTGCTATGGCACTAGGCATCCATTGCCCACGGCAACTGTTTGCCTCCCTTTTTATTATTTTATACTCTATGATCATAAATTTGTAGATTCTCATCATCATGTGTAAAGGTGGTTCTTGTTGTACTGTACTCATGTTTGGGTTCACTCACGTTTGATGTAACATGGCCAAATGATGGCCTAAGGAACGTTCCATTTGAACACTTGTCCTGAGGTATACCTCGTTGGAACAAATCTTCTAGATTCTCCATGATAAATACCAGTGGCGCCTTTGACATTTTCTCCAGTCAATCAATAACTTAGTTTCACTCTCATTCCTTTGCGCCCACACAAGGGGCCAAAATGCATCTCTAGCCTTCTTATCAAATTTTTCCAAGATATAAGCATGGAAATGCCAACCACAATGGGCATGCTCAATGTTTGGAAATATGATATTGAAAAACTTTATACTAGGGTGCCTATTAGATATGATCATAGTATTCTCTTGTAGCATGCTTGGGAACGCAAAAGCAATATCCTCCAAAAACCAGCCCCATTCTAGTTTATCATCTCCACAAACCAATGCAATGGCAAGAGGGAGGCACAAACCTGAGCTTTTACAATTGTTTTTTTCAAGATTAACTGAAAAAATCCGTTCTTTGTAGAATTCCCATCCAAACTGATCAATGGATGGCGATATCCAACTACTGCCAATGTAGCTTTTGAATACTTTGGATCTTTCAACACCCTCAATGTGGGATAATTTGGTTTCCAAAACACACTGGCCACATGCAGTGCGCTCATGCAATCTCATTACCAATGAAGGAAATCTCATGAATGAATTGAAGATATCCTATGACTCATCCTTGTTTACCACTTCCCTCAACCACCAAAATGTACGTTAATGTGGAGAATAATCCACCACCGTACGCAGCCAACTTTGAAACTAATTCTGTTTGACAATTGCATCACTCTCAATAATGCCTACAATCTTCTATATTGGATGGCGCCTGTAATCACTTGGCTTATAAGAATGCATCTTTTCAAATCACGTCACATGAAAAAACAAGTTATCCCACAAAAAAAGCGCCAAAGCACCACTAGGAGCCCTCCTTCCTCATTGAGAATTTGACCCCCATCATGTTTTGTTTGACCTTGAATTTTAAGCAAAAACTTGGGAAGTTTCAAATTCATGGAAATTCTTTTACACTCTGTTCCTCATGAATGTGAAACACTTTCCGCTCCCTAGTCTCCCTAATCCTCACTTCCATCCTTCCTCGACTTGGAGCAATATTCTTCCCCATAGCCAACACAAAGCACAAAGTTCACTGATGTAGCCTTGAAGGTTGAAGCAATGAAAATCATTAAAAGAAGAATGGACTCGTGTATGTGGGGCAATTGCAACTCACCACTAACCATGTTAACTTGTGTTGCTAGTAATCTGGTACATTTTGATGCATTTTTGCATTCAAGCCATTACATCAAGGGTCATTCCAAGTCCTTTATTGCCAACCAACACTTCTGTGTGCCCTTGCTCTTCATCGAACCCATTACCAACAAAGTCTCCATTTGACCACTGATGTGGCATGCCCTGAACATCATCATTTTCATTGTCATCACCCTTTTCACTCCTGTGCAAACCAAACTATTCAAATGCATGCTTCCTTGCATTTGAGGGAGTGATGTGTGATCATTGATTGCTTGCAACCCCTCAACCACCACCTCCACCATCGTATTCTGAATATGGTTTGCTTGGGACATGAATATGTTCTACATCCCCATCATCACCATGATACATTTATCTATCGTAAGCTGATCCTACCAAGTCACACTCGGCCTCATACAAAGCATCTTCCTCATCCTTATCCTCCTTGTTGTACCTGTGATCTGCATCCCTAAAATCCCCAGGGAAATACTACTCTTAATCCCAACCGTCCTAATCCTACTCATCCTCATCCAAATCATCCTTGTTAGAGGAATTATGCAAACATTCACTGTCCATCCTACCACTCATTTTCCAATTGAAAAGCAAAACCATCCATTCTCTCCAAGTATCCTTGCATCTCCACACTCCCCTTTCCAGTAATCTGAATGGAGTATGGCACATGCCGGGGACAAATAACTGGCATGTCACTCCTCTCTTGTGATACATTAGGTGTAATTCCCAAGCTAATAGTAATCTCTTGAATCTGGTCCTCCATCTTCCCCTTCAAAATAACACGGGAAATAGAGAAAAATAAAACTCAGTCTCCCTCTTCCTCTCCCTCTCCCTACCTTTCTCACACTCCCTATTCCTCCCCCTTTCTCTCTCCCTTTCCCTATCTCTACCTCTCTCCTTCTCCTTGTCTTTCTACTGCCTAATCCCCCTCTTGGTATCACTTTTGTCATCTCTTACCATATCCTTACAACTCTCACTATCCCTATCATTGGCACTCTCAATATCCTCTTCTTTAAGTCGATGGCTTTCGCTAACAATGTCACTATTAGTGTTATTTTTGCTATCATTTTCACCATCACTATTTCCTTCACTGTCACTATCAGTTTTAACATTGCTATTGTTGCCACTAACAGTAGCACTGTTGTTTTCCCTCACCCTTGGATTTAGCCTTTTCTTGTCCTTCCTTCCCCTACTTCATGTCCCCTATCCTTTGCCCCAGCCCTTGCCCCTACCCATCTCCCTACACCTACTCATTCACCTCCCCCTTTTATGCTTACCTCAAGGTGGAAGAGGTGAAAACGATGGCAAGTGAGGTGGAGACCACAAGAAAAACTGCCATGTATTCAAGGGAGAAAAAACCAATGGCATGAGAGGGAGAGGGAGAGGGAGCAAAATTGAAAACCGGAGAGGGAGAGGGGGCGAGATTGACAAAATGTGAGGGAAAGGAGGCAAAATAATGACCTGAGAGGGAGAGGTTGGAAAGTCAAATCAAGAGGGGCAAGTGGAAAGAATGAAAACAAGAGAGGGAGAGGGGCAAGATAGACACCCTCCGAGGGAGAGGCGGCAAGAATGAAAATGTGAGAAGAGGAGAGGGTAAGAAAAATGAACTGAGAGGGAGAGGGGATGTGAATGATGGCCTGTGAGGGAGAGGGGGCGAGAATGACGACCTCAAGAGGGAGAGGGGGTGAGAAAGAAGATATGAGATGGAGAAGGTACAAGAACAGTTACCTGAGAGGGAGAGGGTGTGAAAGAGACGACCTTAGAGAAAGAGGAGGTCTTGTTGATGGCCATAGAGTTGATAAAAATACCTATAATGTGAAATATGTGGAGGCAAGGACAAAGAATAGAGGGGTGGAGGGGAAATGGGTTCAAATTGTGGCTCCAGACTGTTATGGAGTCGTACTAGACATGCCTTGCATGGAAAACATTGAAATCACGCAAGGGGAAACATGGATGAGATGCGGTGGTCCAGAAAAACATAGCAAACATCATGAACATCTGTCATCTGAGATGTATTCTTTCAAAATTCGTAGCAAATGAAGTAATTGATACATCAAATTTCAAGTGTAGCCATTTCTTCTACAAAGTTAAGTTTGCGAACAACATCCATTTGACTATACCATGTCTGGCCTACATTGGTGTGAAACAAAAGATTTGGGTAGTTTTGGCATTCATCCTTTTTGCGAAACTGTTTTGTTTAGTGCAACCTAGATGGTGAACAAGTAGAAGTTTCAGAGAAGAAGGCACGCTTGATACACTTGTAACTAGCAGTAAGTGTACTCCAATGAAGCCAATTATTGGAACCAACATGTATGACACCATGTCTTCAGAGGCTGATATGACGTCCCAAAGTTGTGTAAGATGTAGAATGATGCCTGCTAAAGTAGATGTTGATGTATTGGCCACAATCACATTTTTTTCCATTGGGATCTTAGTTATTATGCAACATGTTATGGCTTTGTAAAAAGATGTGTTATTCCATTCATTTGCCTTATTGTCAGTTTCCAAAGATGCCTGTGACCTTCTACTCCGTGCCCTCATCTTTTTGTACAGGTCGTGCAAATGAACTTCTGTGAAAGTGACTTTCTCATTAGAGTTTCTCTTGAGTTTGAGGTGGTTGATGTCAAATACGAGTTTGATAGCCATATTGACCCGTAGGCAGAGCTTGATGTCAATAGGTTTCCACATTTCCTAAATGAAATAGAGTCCAAAACAACTTTGGTTTGAGTCAACCACAATCATCTCCTTGAAGCTTGATGTTTACAAAACAGAGTACAAAAACTTACCAACATGGCACATGGTGTCCATCCAATTCTTTTTCATAGCTTGCTTTATCATGGATTGTTTCTTTACAAGGGTAGCATGTCTAGGCCTCAATTCTACAAAAATTCTTGTAATTTAATGTCCACTACTGGTACCTTGCTTGAGCTCATAAAACCTGCTACAATTGCTTGTTTTTTCCACAAAACCAACATCTTGATTTTCTTATCCATCATTGAAAATGACACGGAGTTATATGAAATCTTGAAAATGGGTAACTTGACCCTCTAGTCCTTGTCATGTGGCTCACAAAAATTTCATTCGAGTTGTTGAAAAATCTCATTAGTTTGTTTCATCCTTCCATCACTCTTGCGATGGAAAGTTGTTGATAGCTTGACCTGACTACTGTAGCGAATCATAAGCTCCTGAAAGAATCTACTAGTGAGCTTCCTATTTCTTGTTTAAAATGATGGAGGAGAAAACCCATGTAGTCAGATGGAATTCTTAAGGAACACCCTTGTGATTACCTCAGTAAAAATCTTCAGCATGGTCAAGATGAAGTACGTGACCTTTGAAAGTAGGCCAACCACCATGAGAATGGCATCAAATCTCGCTGGTGTGATAGGAAAACCCATCAAGGAGCCCATTGTTTTTTGGCATCAATAGCAATTCACAAAAACCCAGGAGTTTGTTTCTCCTTAACATGTTTTGTTGGCACATGTCAAATGCCTTTTAGTACTATCAAACATTATTTTGCATCATTTTCCAATAGTAGTACCATTTCAGTTGCTTAAGAGTCTCTTCCTCACTGAATTTTCCATATCGAACATTTTCCTTGTACTCTTGAAATAACATTTTCAAAACTTGTCATTGGGTGGTACAATGAACTATCAAGAAACAGTTGTTGCCATATGTTTCATTGAGCCATAACTTGGCTTTGTCATCTCTTGCAAGGTACGAGTCTGATTCAATTGTTACTTCCCGATCTCAACCATCGATTCTGTTTGTAGACAAGTAAGGATGATTGACAGCCTGAATCAAAATCTGAAGCACTCATGAGACTCCACAGCCATCAACTTCAAGGGGTCAACACGACAATGGAGGAGCTTCAGTATATTGCACATGTGGGAAGAAATTCTCTATGAAATAAACTTCCAACTCCTACATGAACTGAAAACTGGTCAGAACTCTCAATAGAATTCAATTTTGCAAGTCCAAAAGGACTAATACCAAGGATGTGGTTGAAAGTTTAATGGGTGTAATCAATTTTTGTTGGTTACAAAACAACGAGGCAGAATCTTACTTCATGGTATCCTTTGTCCATGAATGGATAATGAGTTGGTGGCCAAATCTTTGTACCCAACTGTAGCAAGAATGTAGTGGAGCCTCGTCAATGGCTCAAGAAACTGTTCTAACACCGTGGACAATAGGTCTTCCAGCTCATGAGGATACTTATCTTCCATAGAAATTCTTGGTACCTCGGGACAAGAATGAATCCGTTTGTACCGCCGATGGAAAGCTTAAAATTGTATATGATGAAGAATAGAATTTATATTATATATGTAGGTAATCAAAAGTGGTGGATTACATGTGATAATTTAGTCCTGAACATAAAACATCTGTTTCCACAGCGAAAATTGCCCAAAGGAATTTTAATGAAGTGTTAAAGGCATCTGGCTAAACTTCCCTGAAGATTTATAAGTGCTTAAAACATCCTAACAAACTGAAAAACATTCTACATTTAAAAATTGAGTGGTTGGTAACAGTCATGTTTTTACATCACAAAAGAAGGCAAACCAATAGAATCCACCCTTACAACGGAGATTGACACTATCCATCAATGGGAATTTGTTTTTTCGAATTTCATGCAAAACAATATACAGAGAACAGAAATTTTGGGAAATAGGATTAGAATTCAAAGGTCTTCATCAAGAACAAAAGAAATTGCATGGACCAATTCGTGGTGTGGAGGGTTGATGAAACCAGCTATGAGGGTTCCAAAGGTTGCAAACTTTGACAAGGGGTAGGAGAGCAACCAACCCATGATAAGTCTATAGGGTCCATGGAAGGATTGTAAAGTTCTCAAAATGATTCAAGGAATTTTGGATTAAGGGGCCTATTGTTGTATGATCAATGAAATAAACTTCAAGACTTAAGTTTTGAAGACAAAATGAAGGGTTATTAAGTCCAAAAATTGACGTATGATTTGAGATTTACCAAAGAATAAGGTCTAATAGACTCAAATTCAAGGGAAAGAATAATAAAGTTTTCTAAATATATATTTTCATCAGCAACCAAAAATGGTTTTCAAACTAATGTTCTACAACAACACCATTTGTTAGTGCAATGGACTATGACAGTTTCTAATTCATCATTCATTTTAGTTAGATACACTTGCCCTTATTTAAGTGGCCCACAATGCAATAAAGGCTATGAGATTTGTTAGAGGATGTTGTAGTAAAGGAAAACGTAATGACCACTAAAAGAAGATGCACGATGTAAAAATCTATCAACATGGCCTAAAGATCCATACGAGGGGGGAATAATTAATGGCTAGTTTATGTTAAATGTGGCTAAGTGGGTAGAAGTATGAAATATGAAGCAAAAAAAAATTTCCTTATCAGCCTCAAAGCGATGAAATTGCCAAAGCATACTAAAGGATTGAGCAACACAAAAAAAACGTTTTTCAAAGGGGTTCCTCGCAATAAAATTCCTTGAGTTACCTTTTTTATGGAACATCAATTCATTGTACTCAAGTAGAAGTAGATGGTGAAGGGGTTTTGTTTAATGAGCAAGCAAAGATGAAACGTACATTGGATAAGATGCTTTGGCAGGGTTTCATTCACCCACCAATGTCACCATACATACCCTTATTCCATAAAAACTAATACTTGTGGGATTCAAATGAGTACACACTACTAAGAATTGGAAACAATTATCATCAATAACCTTTACCCTCTTCCATGAGAAACAAATATTTTGACCAACAATAAGGACCATGAATTCACACCAATATGTACTGGTGAATTGGTTATCACGAGATTCATACAGTATATAAATACATCAAGAAGTTGTCATCATGCAATTTCTATGGGCATTTTGAATTTGTGGGTATGTTGCGTGGAATTCTGAAAGCCTCAATGACATTTCCAAAAATTATAACAAAAAAAACCATTTTCTAGCCATATGTAAACAACTTTGTCATTGTCTTCCTTGAAAACATCTTATTCTTCACAAAAAGCAGAGAGAAAATGGAAGAAAAAAAACCAAAAACAGCTTGCAAGTAGGGACCATCCATTGAAACATCTTCAAAATATGTCTTTCTTTGTTTTTTTAATTATGTTTTTAGGCTTCATCATTGGTGAAAACGGAAAAACAAGTGAAAAAGGTGCTAAGATTTGTTCATTTACTGACATCTACTATTTTTAACATGTCCATGTAAATTCGCTCATTCCCCAATGCAACCATTCATGTCTACAATGTTATTTCAGTGTCAGTGCCTATCTTTCATCTCACTTGTAGAATCATTCAGTGGGATTAGGCTGATAGTATTGACATTTTTTCTTAGCCTCGTGATTGGTACATCCAACACTAGACGTAATCATATCCATTGATGCATTACATTGTTGAAAAGATCACCCCAAAATAACACACTTCTAATAAGTTTCTATGAACTATGTTGTGAAGGGAGTAATCATTAAACAAGGAACATACACAAGGGATCTAGTCAGATGCATTTGTGTACATGATTTTCTTAGAATGGGGATACAATTCATCCTTGACTGATTGTGCATTGTCTAGTTTTGGGTCAATCAATTTAAACTCACATTTTACCCAGCAAACATTGCACTCTTCAATTAATATTCTGGCATTATGTTAAATAAATTTGTAAACATGGCTAAACATTTCACTCACCATAGAAAAGCAATCTAAGATCTTCATAGAAATCTTTTGGAGGGTGTCCATAACATTAGTCCCTATAGTAACTTAATTGTATAAATGATAATGAAGAAAATAGTGAAGTAATAGCGGTGGAACAAGATGTAAATAAATGTTGTACACCTACATAACCTATGTGGAGTGTGGTAACACTAAGAGTGAAGATGAGCCAAACTTCCATGTTTTTTTCAGCCGCTATTGGTACCAAATCATCCATGGTCGTGAATCCACATTGATTATGTGATGGTTTGATGCAAGTCTTGTGGTATTTGGATAGTTTTTGGAAAGCAGGAACTTCACCTAAATTGTAATGAGTGTCATCACAAAGGGAATGATAAAACTACTCCTCAACAACTTTTTTTGACTACATGGTATTTTCTCTTCCATGACTAACGACCAAAATGGGATGTTTAATTGCAACCTCTCATCGATATCTAATAGCGAATCACTTGTGAATCCAATTGGATGTAGCTATTGCCGACCTTCCATCCTCAAAATGAAAGCTATTTTTAGAAAAACAATAATATTCTTGCTTCAAGCTTTATGGAAGCCACACAGAATGGAGAGGGCGATGTATTTATTAACCACCAAGCTCGTATGATGCTCCTCAACCTCACAACTATATGTAAAATTCATTTGAATGTGATTTCATTTTAACTACCTGAACCTTTTCATTATTTGCAAAGTTGAAGAAAATGATCAGCATTGAAAGATTTGTGTGAAATCTAGGAAGTGACATGTTTTTTACTACAAAGACCAGTGAGGTCAAATTTAAAGGCCAAAACTCATCGACCAAACACAAAGTTTCACGTTGTAGTTTGTGTCCTCCATGGCTCAACAAATTTCAAGGTACAAGGTACACTTTTGCCAAGCTCAAACCAAATTTGTTGAGTCCTTTTTTCATCAACAAGATGGAGACACCTATGATTTACAAGTTTCAGAAGCGTAACAACATGGATATCCACCTGGTCTTCCATGTGTGTTGAACAAAACTTTGTGGGAACCTTAGGAAGCTCTTCCTTGATGGAAAAGTACCTCCATCACATCACATGGAAGTGGAGAGGGGTACGGAGTAGAGTCATTTACGTCTTTGTTCACAAAAAATGACGCAAATTCCTACCAAATGGCAGGACTATAACTCAAATTTCAACATTCTTAAGCCTAAAAACAACCTACAATACATCGATCATGAGATTGAAAATATTTTCCCCAATGTTGGCCACGTATTGCAATGATTCAAGATGTCATAGGTAAAAGGGGGGAAGTTTTATAATTCAGAAGTATACGAGATCATGAATTTTGGGGTTCGGCATTCTCTCTCGATGAGCCGCTACGTGCGTCGCACGTCACCCCGTATGCTTCTTGGCTGTGAGTGCGGTCGTGTTGTTGCACTTGCCACCTGAAGTACCGATGTCGCGGTTGACCGCGTTCGGTGACCAAGGGCCGCCATCGCAATAGTCCTTAGACAGGTAGTGTAACCAGTGAAGACTTAATCCACGCGCGCTAACTGGAACATGTCTGCATACACGCGCGCTAACGAATTGAACGTTCTATACGCGTAGTAAATCAGGCGCTAGCGGTCACTTTTCAGCGATGGAGACTAAGGGCCCGCGCGCGTACATGACGTCTTCAGAAGGCAAATCATGAACAACGTGCGCATAAGTTGCGAGTCGGAGAATACAAAACATTTTCTACAGGTTGAAAACCGTTGAACGATCCAACTATACGGA
>SZWC01003107.1:20142-39706 GCA_023375785.1 Penium margaritaceum | reverse complement strand
ATATATATATAGATATAGATATAGATATAGATATAGATATAGATATAGATATAGATATAGATATAGATATAGATATAGATATAGATATAGATATAGATATAGATATAGATATAGATATAGATATAGATGTATGTCTAGATATAGATATAGATATATATATAGATATAGATATAGATATAGATATAGATAAAGATATAGATATTGATATAGATATAGATATAGATATACACATAGATATAGATATAGATATAGCTATAGATATAGACATATATGATTATACATATAGATACATATATAGATATAAACGTGGATGAAGATATAGTCGTAAATGAATACACGAATATACATAATAATATAAACATGTATGAACATATCTATGTATGTATATTTTTACATACATAGATATATGTAGATATTGATATGGATATAAAACTAAGAATGATACAGATATAGATATAAACAAGCATTATGTATAGATATACATATACAGATACACATAGGTATATATATAGATGTAGATATAATATTCAAATTTTATGTTCCATAATATGTTAGTAATGATCATAAGATATAGTATTCATATAAAAATTCTATGAATTTTATAAAAATAATGTTCACATATATTTTCCACATAAAAGTTTATTACTCTAAAAAATTGTAACATATGATATTCACATAAAATATTCAATAAATCTTAATCTAAGATTACGTACACGTATATATGAACACATAAGTGAGTAGATGGATTTTAAAGTCGAATGAAGATGAAAAGACGTGTTGAAAATGCATTTAAAGTCATCAAAGGATTCAAAATTCTTCTATGTTATCTTGAGGTTTTAGTATAAATCATTTTATAATGTGATGATATAAAATCATTTCTTCATCAAGTTTCATGAATGAAAAGGAAAATTTTAACTTTTTAATCCCCACTATTATAATAAAATTTCATTCTTTCAAAAATGTTCTTTTTCCAAATTGCAAATGTTTCTAGTGAAGGGCCAAATGTAGAGATTCTACAGGATTATATATTTCTTGGCATTTCAAACGTGTATTTTTGCAGTTTTATTAAGCAACGTGCCCTTGGTTGAAACATTCATAACTGACCTACTTTCTGTTTCTTACATTGAGTTCGAATCGAGCATATAGTTTGATCCCCACCAGGATGGACGTATTCTGGGTCTCGTTGTCGCGATCGAGTACTGTTTCTGGATTTAGAATACTGATTATTCTTTTCCATCATCATTGTTTTCCTCATAAAGTATCTAAATACGCGCTGTAGTGTCTGGTCGCCGCGATGAAGTTTTGTTGCACGTATATGATGTCGAATCTGTTACCGCGCGTGTATGTATACTTTGCCTGGTTAGCGCGCGTGGATTATGTCTTCACTGTAGTGTAACTGGTACACTACTTACCAAGGGAAGGAAAGCCACCTTCGCGTGGCGAGTTTGAAACGTCACGCGAAGGTGCCAGCAAAACACGCCCTTGCCATGTGAAGCTTGCTTGCTCACTCCTCGCGTCCTCGCGTCCTCACATCCGCGAGCCATCGGGGTCGAGCCGGACCTCCCACCGAATTCCGCCCGGAATATCCGGAAAACATAGAAATGCCCCAAGTGCCCCCAAAACCAAGGCGAGACCTCGCGTAGCTCAGAAAAATAGGGGCACTTTATTCCATTCTCCCCCACTCCCCTGCCAGAGGCGAGACGTCCGGGAGCGCCTCAGATACTCTTCGAGAACAATGTTGGTACCCCCGACATTGAAGTTGGCCTCTAGCTCCCATGAGTTGTGCTCAGCCGGGTAACCCTTCCACTGCACCAAAAACTCACGCAGATGTCCCCTCCGACGGTCCGCCAAAATCTTCTCTACCTCAAACTCCTCACTTTCGTCAACCTGGACAGTAGGAGGTGGAGCTGTCTTACGACCCTAGAAGATGTTGGGGTCGTAATAGGCACAAAGCAGGGAGGTGTGAAACACCGGATGGATGGTGTATTGAGTTAGCAGCTCCAGCTTGTAGGAAACGGTCGACCGCTTCTCTAAAATGCGAAACTGACCCACCTAGCACGGCTTCAGTTTGGAACTCCCAACTCCCATCAGCTGTAGGATAGCAGAGTTCAGCTTCACCTGATCTCCCGATTGGAACTCCTCCATAGAGCGACGCTTATCAGCCTACTACTTCTGCTGCTTCTGTGCGTTCAATAGTCATTTCCGCACCACGTCCCTAGTTGTGGCAAATCCATCAGCAATCTGCTACACTGCTAGAAGAGATGTTGCCATAGCAAGGGCGGCTGCGCTCAGTGGTTGGTGGCCATAGACCACCTCAAACGGTGACTTCCCTCTTTATGCTCACAACACGAAGTTATAGGCGAACTCTGCCACTCCGAGCTTCTCCTCTCAACCCTCTCCATTGGGTGGGACCATGCTCCGCAACAGCTACTCCAATGTCTGGTTTGTGCACTCCGTCTACCCATCACTCTGTGGGTGGTATGCTGTGGCCAGTTGCTCCCGCATACCCAGCTTCTCCATGAGATCTCTCTAGAACCGTGAAGTGAAGCGTGGATCGCAATCTGAGACCAATTGTGGCACTCCATGCAGCTTGATGAAATGAATGAGGAGGAGTTGAGCTGTCTCGACAGTTGTGATGCTTTCAGAACCTACGATGAAGTGTTCCATCTTGGAGAACCGGTCCACCACCACCAACACCATGTTTTTACCCTGCTACATCACATGAAAACTGCCGATGAGGTCAAGCAAGATGTCTTTCCATGGCCTCTTGGGTACAAGAAATGGTTGCAGCTCCCCTAGTGGCTTGGTCCTCCGTGCCTTGATGCGTTGGCACACATCGCAACAGCTCACAAACCTCTTGCAGATAATCGCCATTGAAGACCACGAGTATTGGCCTTCCAAGGCTTTGAGCATCTTGTCAAAGCCGAAATGACCCCAGTAGTGGGTGTCATGCGCTTCCTCCAATAGCAGCTACTTCAATGGCGCTTAGTCCGGCATGATAATCTTCCACTTTTGCCCACTTTGCCAATACACTCCACCCCACATGGCGTCTTTTAGTGCACCACCTGTGACCTCACCGTCCACGCCATAGCCATGGTTGAACAGGCTACGCATGAATAGAGATCCCATCATCACTGGGATGGCGTTGAGGCTCAAGTCTGGCCTCCTTCACAGGGGATCTGCTAGGTTCACATTCCCAAGCTTGTACTTGATCTCGTAGTCAAAACTTCCTTCCTAAAACTCCATCCAGCGAGTTTGTCGGTGACTGAGATTTGGCTGTGTCTTCAGGTGCTTTACGGTGTAATGATCCGTAAAGACCACGTAGCGTCGTGACTCGAGGTAGCACTTCTAGTGCTTGAACGCATGGATCACTGCCAGCATCTCCTTCTCATGGATTGCATCGTTCAGCTCTGCACCTCGCAACTTGCGCGATGTTTACGCAATCACCTGCGGCCCCTTCCCGTGATCCTGCATGAGCACTACCCCAATGGCATAGTTGCTTGTGTCTCTCGCCATGATGTACTCCTTGGATGAATCTAGATGCACGAGGACCGACACATCATACATTACAACCTTGATCTCCTTGACGCTCTTCTGCTTCTCATTGCCCCATCCGCATTGGTGATCCTTCCTCAGCAGTTGAGTCAACGGTGCACCCTTCTTTGTGTACCCCTGGATGAGTTTCCAATAGTAGTTGACAAACCCCTGGAAGACCTGGATGTCACGTACGCACTTTGGTGTCGGCCACTGATTCACTACTTCCACCTTCTTTGCCTCCACCACTCCAATGTTGCACCCTAGTTGTGCATCAGTTGGGTAGTGGCTACCCCCTAGCTGCGTCCTAGTTGTGCCATACTAGCACCATACTTGCGCACTACTTGTGCCCTACTTGTGCCCTAGTTAGTTGCACCCTAGTTGCGCCCTACTTGCGTCCTAGTTGTGCCCTAGTTGCGCCCTAGTTCCGCCCTAGTTACGCCCTAGTTGTGCCCTAGTTGCACCCTAGTTGTGCCCAAGTTGCACCCTAGTTGCACTTCAGTTGAATACTAGCTACGCCCTAGTTGTGCCCTAGTCACGCCCTGTTTGTGCCCTACTTGCATCATAGTTACGCCCTACTTGCGCCCTAGTTGCGTGTAACTTGTGTCCCAGTAGCGCCCTGTTTTCGGCCTAGTTCCACCCTAGTTACGCCTTAGTTGCGCCTCAATTGGGAAATAGGTACGCCCTAGTTGCTCCCTAGTTGCGTCCAAGTTGCACCCTAGTTACACCCTACTTAAGCCCTACTTGCGTCCTAGCTGCACCCTAACTATGCCCTAGTTGTGCCCTAGTTGTGCCTTAGTTGGGCACTAGGTACGCCCTAGTTGCGCTCTTGTTACGCCCTAGTTGCGTCATATTAACGTCCTACTTGCGTCCCACTTGCGCCCTACTTGCGCCCTACTTGCGTCTAAGTTGCACCCTAGTTGCGATCTAGTTGCGTCTCACTTGGGCACTTTCTACGCCCTAGTTGCTCGCTACTTGCGTCCTAGTTGCACCCTTCTTGTGTCCTAGTTACGCCCTAATTGCGCCCTAGTTGCACCATACCTGCGCCCAACTTGTGTCCTAGTTGCGCCCTAGTTGTGCCATAGTTGTACCCTAGTTGTGCCTAAGTTGGGCACTAGCTACACCCTAGTTGCACTCTAGTTGCACCCTAGTTACGTCCTAGTACACACTACTTGTACTCTTGTTGTGCCGTAGTTGCGTCCTACTTGCGCCCTACTCACGCCCTACGTGCGCCCTTACTGTACCCCAGTTGCGTCCTAGTTGTGCCCTAGTTGCGCCCTAGTTATGCCCTACTTGTGCCCTAGTTGCGCCCTACTTGTGCCCTACTTGTGTCCTAGTTGCGCCCTAGTTGTGCCATAGTTGTACCCTAGTTGTGCCTAAGTTGGGCACTAGCTACACCCTAGTTGCACTCTAGTTGCACCCTAGTTACGTCCTAGTACACACTACTTGTACTCTTGTTGTGCCGTAGTTGCGTCCTACTTGCGCCCTACTCACGCCCTACGTGCGCCCTTACTGTACCCCAGTTGCGTCCTAGTTGTGCCCTAGTTGCGCCCTAGTTATGCCCTACTTGTGCCCTAGTTACGCCCTACTTGTGCCCTACTTGTGTCCTAGTTGCGCCCTAGTTGTGCCTCAGCCGGGCACTAGCTACGCACAAGTTGAGCCCTAGTTGCGCACTAGTTGCACCCTAGTTGCATTCTACTGCCCCCCTAGTTGCGTCTTACTTGCACCCTAAATGCGCCTCAGTTGGGCACTAGCTACGGCCTAGTTGCGCCCTAGTTACACCCTAGTTGCATCCTAGTTACACCCTAGTGGAACCCTAGTTGCACCATACATGCACCATAATTGTGTCCTAGTTACGCCCCACTTGCGTCCTACTTGCAACCTAGTTTCACCCTAGTTGTGCCCTACTTATGGCCTACTTGTGCCCTACTTGCGCCCTACTTGCGCCCTAGTTGCACCCTACTTGCGTCCTAGTTGTGCCCTAGTTACGCCCTAGTTGCACACTAGTTGCACCCTACGTCTGCCCTAGTTGCGCCCTTTTTGTACCCTAGTTACACCCTAGTTAGACCTTAGTTGCGCCCTACTTGCACCCTACTCGCGCCCCACTTGCGTCCTACTTGCGCCCTAGTTGCATCATAGTTGTGTCCTAGTTGTGTCCTATTTGCACTCTATTAGCGCCCTACTTACACCCTAGTTGCGCCCTAGTTATCCCCCAGTTATGCCCTAGTTGCGCCCTAGATGTCCCCAACTTGTGCCCTTCTTGTGTTCTGATTGCACCCTAGTTGCGCCCTAGTTATGCCCTACTTGCGCCCTACTTGTGCCCTACTTGCACCTTAGTTGCGTTCAGTTGCGCCCGAGTTGTGCCCTAGTTGCGCCTGAATTGGGCTCTAGATACACATTCGTTGCGCCTTAGTTGCACCCTTGTTGCGCCCTAGTTGTGTCCTAGTTGGGTCCTAATTTCACCCTAGGGATGCCCTAGTTGCGCCCTAGTTGTGCCCTAGTGGCGCCCTAGTTGCGCCCTAGTTGCACACTAGTTGCACCTCATTTGGACACTATCTACGCCCTAGTTGTACCCTAGTTTTGCCCTAGTTGCACCCTAGTTGCACTCTACTTGCATCCTTCTTGCACCCTTGCCTCTGAGTTGCACCCTAATTGTGCCCTAGTTGCGTCTCAATTGGGAACTAGCTCCATCCTAGTTGCACCCTAGTTGCGTCCTAATTGCACCCTGGTTGCGCCATAATTGCTCCCTCTTGTGTCATAGTTGCATCCTACTGGCGCCCTATTTGTGCCCTAGTTACACCCTAGTTGTGCCCTACTTGCGTCCTACTTTGGCCCTAGTTGTGCCCTAGTTGCACCCTATTCATGCCCTAGTTATGTCGTACTTGCGCGCTACTTGCGCCTTAGTTTCCCCCTACTTGCGCCCTATTTGCGCTTTACGTGCGCCCTACTTGCGCCTTACATGCACCCTAGTTGTGCCCTAATTGTGCCCTAGTTGTGACCTCCTTGTGCCCTACATGCACCCTTGTTGCGGCCTAGTTTTGCTATAGTTGCACCCTAGTTACACCCTATTTGCGCCCTACGTGTGCCCTAGTTGTGCCATACTCCTGTCCTAGTTGCGTCCTAGTTGTGCCCTAGTTGTGCCCTAGTTGTGCCCTACTTGTGCCTACTTGCACCCTAGTTGTGTCCCAATTCATCTTACTTACGTCCTACTTGCGCTCTATTTGTGCCCTACTTGCACCAGAGTTGCTTCCTACTTGCGTCCTAGTTATGCCCTAGTTACTCCCTATCTGCACCCTCATTGCGCCTCACTTGGGCACTAGCTACGCCCTAGTTACGCCCTAGTTGCATGCTACTTGCGCCCTCCTTGCGCCCTACTTGTGCCATACTTGCACCCTAGTTGCGCCCTAGTGGCGCCTTGTTTGTGCCCTAGTTCCACCTTAGTTTGGCACTAGGTACACCCTAGTTGCACCCTACTAGCGCCCAACTTGTGCCCTACTTGCGCCTCAGTTGGGCACTAGCTACGCCCTAGTTGTACCCTAGTTACGCACTAGTTGCGTCCCAGTTGCGCCCTTGTTGCACCCTCGTTATGCTCTACTTGCACCCTTCTTGTGCCCTACTTGCACCCTGGTTACGCCCTAGTTACGCCCTAGGTGCACCCTACTTGCGCCCTAGTTGCGCCCTACTTGCTCCCTACTCTCACAATTCTAGTGCCCTAGTTGCGCCCTAGTTGCGCCCGAGTTGTACCCTAGTTGTGCCCCACTTGGGCAATAGCTACGCCCTAGTTATACCCTAGTTGTGTTCTAGTTGCGTCCTAGTTGAGCCCTACTTGCGCCCTACTTGCGCCCTAGTTACGCCCTAGTTGCACCCTAGGGTCGTCCGAGTTACGCCCTAGTTACGCCCTAGTTGCGCCTCAGTTGGGCACTAGCTACACCCTAGTCGCGCCCTTGTTGTACCCTAGTTGTGCCCTAATTGCGCCCTACTTGCGCCCTATTTGCTCCCTATGGCATAGCTAGTGCCCAACTGAGGAGAAACTAGGGCAGAACTAGGGTGCAATTAGGGTGCATTTAGGGTGTAACTAGGGCGCAACTCGGGCGCAAGGTTGGCGTGAGTAGGGCACAAGTAGGGCGCAACCAGGCTGCAACTAGGACGCAACTGGGGGAAGCCAGTGCCCAACTGATGCACAGCTAGGGCGCAACTAGGACACAACTATTGTGCAACTAGGGCGCAAGTACGGTGCATTTAGGAGACAAGAAGGGCGCAATTAGGGCACAAACACTGTGCAAGTAGGGCATAAGTAGGGTGTAACAAGGGTGCAACTAGGGCGCAACTACGGCACAAGTAGGGCACAACTTGGGCGCAAGTAGAGCACAACTAGGGTGCAACAAGGCCGCAACAAGGGTACAACTAGGGCGCAAGTAGGGTGCAAGTAGGGTGGAACTAGGGCACAAATACAGCGCAACTAGGGTGCAACTAGGGCACAACTAGGGTGTAGCTAATTCCCAACTGAGGCACAGCTAGGGCGCAACTAGGGCGCAACTACACGCAACGAGGGGGCAACTAGGGCGCAACTAGGGCGTAGCGAATACCCAAATGAGGCGGAACTAGGACACAACTAGGGCACAACTAGGGTGTAACACGGGCGCAAGTAGTGCGCAAGTAGGGCGCAAGTAGGGCACAACTAGGGCATAACTAGGGCAAAACTACGTCGCAAGTAGAGTGCACCTAGGGCACAAGTAGGGGGCAACCAGGGCACAACTAGGGCATAACTAGATTGCAACTAGGGCGCAACTAGGGTGCAAGTAGAGCGCAAGTAGGGTGCAACTAGAGCGCAACTAGGGCGCAACTAGGGCACAAGTAGGGCACAAGTAGGACGTAAGTAGGACGCAACTAGGGCACAAGTATGGCATAAGTAGGAAACAACTAGGGCACAACTAGAGCACAACTATGACGTAACTAGGATGTAAGTAGACGCAAGAAGGGCACAACTAGGACGCAACTAGGGTGCGAGTTGGGCGTAATCAGGGTACAACTAGGGGACAACCAGAGCGTAGCTATGTTGCAAGTAGGGCGCAAGTAGGGCGCAAGAAGGGCGCAACATGAACGCAACTAGGGTGCAAGTAGGGCGCAAGTAGGGCGCAAGTAGGGCATAAGTATGGCGCAACTAGGATGCAACTAGGGTGCAAGTAGGGCGCAAGTAGGGCGCAACTAGGGTCGAACTAGGACACAACTAGGTCGCAACTAGGGCTCAAGTAGGGTGCAACTAGGGCGCAACTAGGGGGCAACAAGGGCACAAGAAGGGTGCAAGTAGCGTGCAACTAGGAAGCAACTAGGGCGCATGTAGGGTGCATGTATGGCACAAGTAGGGCGCAAGTAGGGTGCAAGTTGGGCGCAACTAGGGTGCAACTAGGGTGTAACTAGGGCGTAGCTAGTGCCCAAATGACGCACAACTAGGACGCAACTAAGGCGGAAGAAGGGCGCAACTAGGATGTAAGCAGGACGCAAGTAGGGCACAAGAAGGGCGCAACTAGGGTACAACTAGGACGTAGCTAGTGCCAAACTGAGGCGCAAGTAGGGCACAACTAGGGCGCAAGTAGGGCATAACGAGGGCACAACTGGGGTCCAACTAGGGCGCAACAAGGGCGCAAGTAGGGTACAACTAGGCACAACTAGGGCGCAACTAGGACACAACTAGGGAGTAGCTAGTGCCCAATTGAGGTGCAATTAGGGCGCAACTAGGGCACAACTAGGGCGGAATTTGGGCGCAACTAGGGCACAAGTATGGCGCAACTAGGGCGCAAGTATGACATAACAAGTGCATAATTAGGGCACATATATGGTGTAGCTGGTGCCCAACTTAGGCACAACTCAGGCGCAACCAGGACGCAACTAGATTGCAACTAGGGCACAAGTAGGACACAACTATGGCACAAGTAGGGCACAAGTAGGGTGCAAGAAGGGCGCAAGTAGGACATAAGGAGGGCACAACTAGGCCGCAACTATGGCGTAACTAGGGTGAAACTAGGGTGCAAGTAGGATGCAAGTAGGGTACAACTAGGGCACAAGTAGGGTGCAAGGCGGGCACAAGTAGGGCGCAAGTAGGACACAAGGAGGGCACAACTAGGGCGCAACTAGGGCATAACTAGGGTGAAACTAGGGTGAAACTAGGGTGCAAGTAGGGGGCAAGTAGGGTACAACTAGGGCTTAACCAGTGTCCAACTGCGGCACAACTAGGGTGCAACTTGAGTGCAACTAGGGCGCAACTAAGGCGCAATTAGGGTGCAACTAGGGTGCAACTAGGTTGTGACTAGGGCGCAAGTAGGGCACAACTAGGGCGCAACTAGGGCATAGCTAGTGCCCGACTGAGGCGCAACTAGGGCACAAATAGGGCTCAACTAGGGTGCAACTAGGGCACAACTAGGGCACAACTGAGGCGTAAGTAAGGCGCCAGTAGGGCGCAACTAGGGCGCAACTAGTGTGCAACTAGGGCAAAACTAGGGCGTAGCTAGTTCCTAACTTCGGCCCAACAAGGGTGTAACTGGGGTGTAAGTAGGACGCAAGTAGGACACAAGAATTGTGCAACTAGGGCGCAACTAGGGCGCAACTAGGACGTGGCCAGTGCCCAATAGGACCATAACTAGGGTACAACTAGGGCGCAACTAGGGCGCAAGTAGGGTGCAACTAGGATGCAAGTAGGGCACAAGTAGGGCGGAAGTAGGGTGCAACTATGGTGCCACCAGGGTACAAGTAGGATGCAACTAGGGCGCAAGTAGGTCGCAACTAGGGAACAACTAGGACGTAGCTAGTGCCCAACTTAGGCGTAACTAGGGGACAACTAGTGCAAAAGTAGGGTGCAAGTAGGGTACAACTAGGGCGCAAGTAGGGCGCAACTAGGGCGCAACTAGGGCACAATTAGGGCTAAACTAGGGCGCAACTAGGGCGCAACTAGGGCGCAATTAGGACAAAAGTAGGGCGCAACTAGGGTTCTACTAGGGCACAACTAGGACATAGCTAGTGCCCAATTGAGATGCAACTAGGATGCAACTAGGGCGCTACTAGGACGTAGCTAGTGTGCAACTGAGGCGATAGTGTCCAACTGAAGTGCATCTAGGACGTAACTAGGGTGCAACTAGGGTACAACTAGGGCGCAAAAAGAGCGCAAGTAGGAAGCAAGTAGGGCCCAACTAGGACGAAACTAGGGCACAACTAGGGCTAAACTAGGGCGCAACTAGGACGTAGCTAGTGTGCAACTGAGGCGATAGTGTACAACTGAAGTGCATCTAGGACGTAACTAGGGTGCAACTAGGGTACAACTAGGGCGCAAAAAGAGCGCAAGTAGGAAGCAAGTAGGGCCCAACTAGGACGAAACTAGGGCACAACTAGGGCGTAGCTAGTGTCCAACTGAGGTGTATATAGGGCGCAACAAGGGAGCAACTAGGGTGCAAGTAGGGCGCAAGTAGGGCGCAAGTAGGACGCAACCAAGGCGCAACTAGGGCGTAACTACGGCTCAAGTAGGGCGCAAGTAGGGAACAACTAGGACGTAAGTAGGGCATAACTAGGTAAAAAACAAGGCGTAGCAAGTGCCCAATTGAGGTGCAACTAGCGTTTAACTAGGGCGTAAGAAGAGCGCAACTAGGACGCAAGTAGGGTGCAACTAGGACGAAAGTAGGACGCAAGTGGGACGCAACTATGGTGTAACTAGGGTACCTCTAAGTAGGGTACAACTAAGGCACAAGTGGGGTTCAACTAGTTCACAACTAGGACGCAACTAGGGTGCAACTAGGGTGCAACTAGGGTACAAGTAGCGCACTAATAGGGTGCAACTAATGCACAACTAGGGCATACCTAGGGCGCAAAAAGGGCACAAGTAGGGCACAAGTAGGGCGTATTTAAGACAAAAACTTGTCTCAAATAGGGCATAAGAAAGGCACAAGTAGGGCGCAACTAGGGTGCAACTTTTGCACAATTAGGATGCAACTAGGATGTAGCTTAGGCGCAACTAGGGTGCAACTAGGGGGCAAGTATGACGCAAGTAGGGCGGAAATACGTTGCAACTAGGGTGCAACTAGAGCGCAACTAGGACGCATCTAGAGCACAACTAGGGCGCAACTAGGGTAATCTACGGTGTAGCTTTTGCCGAACTGTGACACAACCAGGATGCAACTAGACCACAACAAGGAGACAGGTAGGGCCCAAGAAAGATGCAAGTTGGGCACAACTAGGGTGTTACTAGGGCGCAACTAGGGCGCAACTAGGGCGCAACTTGTGTGCAATTACCGCAACTCGGGCGCAACTAGGGTGCAACTTGGGCACAACTAGGGTACGACTAGGGCGCAACTAGGGTGCAACTAGGGCGTAGCTAGTGCCCAACTGAGGCGCAACTAGGGCTCAACTAGGGGAAAACTAGGGCGTAAGTAGGACGCTATTAGGGTGTAGGTAGGGCACAACTAGGGCGTAAGCAGGGCGTAAGTAGGGCGCAACTACGTTGTACCTAGGGTACAACTAGGGAGCAACTAGGACGCAACTAGGGTGTAGCTAATGTCCAACTGAGGTGAAACTAGGACGCAACTAGGGAGAAACTAGGGCGCAACTAGGGCACAAGTAGGGTGCGACTAGGGTTCAAGTAGTGCACAAGTAGAGAACAACTAGGACGCAACTAGGATGCAACTAGGGCGCAACAAGGGCGAAGCTAGTACCCAACTAAGGCACAACTAGGGTGTAACTAGGGCACAACTAGGGTGCAACTAGAGCGCAAATAGAACGCAACTTGGATGCAAGTAGGGTGCAAGAAGGGCGCAACTAGGGCGCAACTAGGGTGCAACTTGGGCGTAACTAGGGCCTAGCTAGTGCCCAAATGAGACGTAATCAGGGCGCAACGAGGGCACTGCAAGGGCGCCACTAGGACGCAACTAGGGTGCAACTAGGGCACAAGTAGGATGCAACTAGGGTGCAAGAAGGTAGCAACTAGGATGCATGTAAGGCGTAAGAAGGATGCAAGTAGGGCGCAACTAGGGTGCAACTAGGGCACAACTAGGACGCGACTAGGATACAGGTAGGGCGCAAGTAGGGTGCAAGTAGCGAGTAACTAGGGCACAACTAGGGCGTAACTAGGGAATAGCTAGTGCTCAACTGAGGCACAACTAGGGCGTAAGTAGGGCACAACTAGGGCTCAAGTAGGGCACAAGTAGGACGCAAGTGTGGCGCAATTAGGGCACAACTAGGGAACAACTAGGAAATGGCGAGGGCGTAGGTAGTGTCTAACTTAGGGCCCTAGTTACACCCTACTTGTGTCCTAGTTGTGCCCTAGTTGCCCCCTAGTTACTCCCTAGTTGCGTCCTACTTGCACCCTAGTTGTGCCCTAGTTGCGCCCTAGTTGCGTCCTTGTTGTGCCCTACTTGCGTCCGAGTTGCATCCTAGGTTGTAGCCAGTGCCCAACTGAGGCACAACCAAGGCGCAACTAGGGCGGACTAGGGCGCAAGTAGGGCACAACAAGGGCGTAGCAAGGGCACAACTCAAGTGTGGCTAGTGCCCAAGTAGTTGCAACTAGGGCGCAACTAGGGCGCAACTAGGGTGCAACTAGGGCATAATGCAGGCGTAACTAGGACGCACTAGGGTGCAACTAGGTCGCAAGTAATGCGGAACTTGGGCCCAATCAGGATGCAACTAGGGCACAACAAGGGCCCACCTAGGGCGTAGCTAGTGTCCAACTGAGGTGCAACTAGGGCACAACTAGGGTGCAACTAGGGCGCAAGTAGGGTACAAGTAGGACTCAATTAGTGCGTAACTAGGGCTTAATTATGGCACAACTACAGTACAACTAGGGCACAAGTAGGTCGCAAATAGGATGCAAGCAGGGCACAACTAGGACGCAACAAGGGCACAACTAGGACAAAACTAGGGTGCAAGTAGGGTGCAACTAGGGAGCAACTAGGGTGCAACAAGGGTGCAACTAGGGCGCAACCAGGGCTTAGGTAGTATCCAACTGTTGCGCAAATATGGCGCAACTCGGGTGCAACTATGGCACAATGAGGGTGCAACTAGGATGCAACTACAGCGCAACTAGGGCACAAGTAGGGCGCAACTAGGACGCAAGTAGGGCATAACGAGGATGCAACTAGGGTGCAACTAGGGCACAACTAGGGTGCAAGCAGGGCGCAACTAGGGAGTAACTAGGGGACAACTAGGGTACAACNAGGACAAAACTAAGGTGCAAGTAGGGCGCAACTAGGGAGCAACTAGGGTGCAACAAGGGTGCAACTAGGGTGCAACTAGGGCTTAGGTAGTATCCAACTATTGCGCAAATATGGCGCAACTCCGGTGCAACTATGGCATAATGAGGGTGCAACTAGGATGCAACTACAGCGCAACTAGGGCACAAGTAGGGCGCAACTAGGACGCAAGTAGGGCATAACGAGGATGCAACTAGGGTGCAACTAGGGCACAACTAGGGTGCAAGCAGGGCGCAACTAGGGAGTAACTAGGGGACAACTAGGGCACAACTAGGACACAAGTAGGGCGCAACGAGGACGCAACTAGGGCGCAACTAGGGCACAACTAGGGCGTAAGTAGGGCGCAACTGGGGCGCAACTAGTGAGCATTTAGGGTGTAACTAGGGCATAGCTACTGTCCAACAGAGGCAAAACTAGGGCACAACTAGGGCGCAACTGGGGCGCAGGTAGGGTGCAAATAGGACGCAAGTAGGATGCAAGTAGGGCGCAACTAGGACGCAATTAAGGCACAACTAGGGCATAGCCAGTGCTAAACCGAGGCACAACTAGAATACAATTAGGGTGCAACTAGGACACAACTATGGCGCAAGAATGGTGCAACTAGGGTGCAAGAAGGGTGCAAGAAGGACGCAACAAGGGTCTAACTATGGTGCAACTAGGGTGCAACAAGGGCACAACTAGGGCGCAACTGGGTGCAACTAGTTGCGCCCTATATTTAGGTCACAACAAGGGTGCAACTGGGGCACAACAAGGGCGTAACTAGGGCGCAAGTAGGGCATAAGTAGGGCGTAACCAGGGCGCAACTAGGACATAGCAAGTGCCCAACCGAGGCACAACGAGGGTGCAACTAGGGTGCAACTAGGGCACTACTAGGACGCAAATAGGGTGCAACTAGGGCGTAACTAGGGCATAGATAGTGCCCAACAGAGGCACAACTAGGGTGCAACTAGGGCGCAACTAGGGCATAGGTAGGGCGCAAATAGGGTGCAAAGACGTCTCAATTGGGCACTAGCTACGCCCTAGTTGCACCCTAGTTGCGCCCTAGTTTTGCCCTATTTATACCCTACTTGGGTATACTAGGGCGTAACTAGGGCACAAGTAGGGTGCAACTAGGGCACAACTAGGGCGTAACTAGGGCACAAATAGGGCACAAGTAGAGCGCAATTAGGGCACAACTAGGGCGAAACAAGGGTACAACTAGGGTGTAGCTAGTGCCCAACTGAGGCCCAACAATGGCGCAACTAGGGCCTAACTTCGGCACAACTAGGGTGCAACGAGGGCACTAGGGCGCAACTAGGGCGCAAGTAGGGCACAAGTAGGGCGCAAGTAGGGCACAACTAGAGCGCGACCACGGCGCAAGTAGGGCGCCAGTAGGGCACAAATGGGGCACAACTAGGGCACAACTAGGGCGCAACTAGGGCGCAATTAGGGTACAAGCAGGGTACAACTAGGGCGCAACTAGGGCACAACTAGGGGGAAAAAAAGGCCGAGTAAGTGCCCAAATAAGGCGCAACTAGGGTGCAAAAAAGGGCGCAACTAGGGTGCAAGTAGGGCTCAAGCAGGGCGCGAGTAGGGAGTAACTAGGGTGCAACAATGGCGCAAGTAGGGCGCAACTAGGGCGCAAATAGGCTGGAACTAGGGTGCAAATAGGGCACAACAAGGGGTCAACTAGTGGGCAAGTAGGGCACAAGTAGGGTGCATCTAGGGCACAACTAGGGCGTGACTAAGGCACAAGTAGGGCGCAAGAAGGGTACAAGTAGGGCACAACTAGGTCACAACTAGGGCGCAACTAGGGTGCAAGTAGGGTGCAAGTAGGATTAACGTAGGGCACAACAAGGGTGCAACTTGGGGGCAAGTAGGGCGCAACTAGGGCACAAGTAGGTCGCAACTAGGGTGAGATAAGGGCGTAACTAGGACGCAAGTAGGACGCAAGTAAGGCGTAGCTACGGCACAACTAGGGTGCAAGTAGGGTGCAAGAAGGGTGCAACTAGGGTGCAACTAGGGTACAAATAGGGTGTAACTAGGGTACAAGTAGGACACAATTAGGGCACAAGTGGGGGGCAACAAGGGCGTAACTAGGGCACAAGTAGGTTGCAAGGAGGGTGCATCTAGGGTGCAACTAGGGCGTAACTAGGGTGCAAGTAGGGCTCAAGTAGGATGCAACTAGGACAAAACTAAGGTGTAACTAGGGCGTAACTAGGATGTAGCTATTGTCCAACTGAGGCGCAGCTAGGGCATAACTCGGACACAAGACGGGTGCACCTACGGTGCAAGTAGGATGCAAGTAGGGCGTACCAAGGGCACGGCTAGGACGCAACTAGGGCGTAGCTAGTTCCCAAGAGAGGCGCAACTAGGGCGCAACTAAGGCGCAAGTAGGGCACAATTAAAACACAAGAAGGGTGCAACCAACGCACAGCTAGGATGCTAGGAGGGTGGTAGTAGGACGCAAATGGGACGCAAGTAGGGCGCAACTATGGTACAACTAGGTCGCAACTAGGTCGCAAGTAGGATGCAAGTAGGACGCAACTAGGGTGCAACTAGTGCGTAGCTATGGCGCAAGTATGGTGCAAGTAGGCGCAAGTAGGTCGCAAGTAGGATGCAAGTAGGATGCAGCTTGGGCGTAGCTGGTGTGCAAATGAGGTGTAACTAGGTTGCAACTAAGGCACAATTCGGGCGTAACTAGGGTGCAAGTAGGATAGTTTGGAGGCAAGTAGGGTGCAAGTAAGGTGCAACTAGGGCGCAACTAGGGTGCAACTAGGGCGCAACGAAGCCATAGCTAGATCCCAACTGAGGCACAACTAGGGCGCAACTAGGGCGCAAGTAGGGCGCACCTAGGGGACAAGTAGGACACAACTAGGGCAGAACTAGGACGTAGCTAGATCGCAACTAGGGCGTAAGTTGGGCACAGTCAGGGCAGAACTAGAGTGCAACTACGGTGCCACTAGGGCGCAAGTAGGGCACAAGTAGGGAACAAGTGGGGCGCAACTAGGACACAACTATGGTGCAAGTAGGACGCAAGTTCAGTACAAGTAGGACGCAAGTAGGAGGAAACTAGGGTGCAACTAAGATGCAACTTGGGTGCAACTTGGGTGCAACTAGGACGCAAGTAGGGCCCAAGTGGAGCTCAACTTGGGCGTGACGAGGGCGCACTTAAGGCGCAAGTAGGACGCAACTACGACACACTTGGGATGAATCTTGGGTGCAACTAGGGGTTAGCTAGTTCCCAACTAAGGCACAACTAGGGCGCAACTAGGGCGCACCTAGGGTACGACTAGGGCACAAGTAGGGTACAAGTAGGAACAAGTAGGTCACAACAAGGGCACAACTAGGACGTAGTTGCAGGTTATCAGGTGAATTAAAAAAAAAAGAATACAAGGTATTTATACTGTTTGGCCGACCTGTCTTGGCCCTCTTCTACTACTTTCCTACCTTTCTGCAACAAGCTACTTGCACTAAAGCCACTGCCCTACTGGCACCTAATTCCTAGTGCAAGAACTGCTCGGTCGTCGATCGTCAAGATCGACGGTCGGTCCTCTCTCTCGGCGAGCCGCTGCATGCATCGCACGTCACTGCGTATGCTTCTTGGCGGTGAGTGCAGTTGTGTTGTTGCGCACGCCACCTGAAATACCAATGTCGTGGTTGATCGCGTCCGGTGTAGGAGGGCAGCCGTCGCGATAGTACCTTGGCGGGTAGCGTAACTTGTATGCTACTTGCCGAGGGGAGGAAAACCACCTTCGTGTGGCGTGTTCGGAATTCCACGTGAATGTGCGAGCGAAACACACCCTTGGTGTATGAAGCTCGCTCGCTTGCTCCTTGCGTCCTCACGTCCTCGCATCCTCCCATCCGCGAGCCGTCGGGATCGAGCTGGACCTCCCACGGAAATCCGCCCAGAATATCCAGAAAACAGAAAAATGCCCCGAGTGCCCGTGAAACCCAAGCGAGAACCCGCGTAGGTAAAAAAAAGGGGCACTTCATTACAATGATATCACTTGACAGTTGCTTTGTGAATACACGATTTCAGTATGTGAACATGCGTCTGTCTATTCTCTCATTTGATTATGCTCAATCTCAATGGATTGTTTGAATATTTACAAAGGATGTGCCTATAGAGGCTGATCCCAAGTTAGATGTGCAGTGGAAGAGAAGTACGTAGGTAATGCACATGTCTGAAGTAGAAAAGGAAGTTTGAATTGCACTTGAACATGGAATGCAAGCATAGAATCTACTTAGCTTGCATAACCCTCTTGATCACATAGTCCAGATACATTTCATGTTCCATGTGATAACGCAAGGCCCTTATGTCAGCAGGTGCATGCGCATCGTCAACCTCTTTATCTGTTGCAGGTAACCATGCTCTGAAAGCATCCATGTTCAACCTTATGTCATCCATCTAGCCACCTTCATCTACACGAGCCATTATCAATGCATTGTGCAGCACACAGCAAGCAAAGACGATGTTTTTCTATGCATCATGTGAGAATCCCTCCACGTCGGCGAGGATTTTGATTTTGTGCTTGAGTTGTCCAATAACACGCTCCATAGTCATGCGTAGTGCAGAATCACACATATTGATCAACTCCACGGGTGTCTCGAGAAAGTGTGCCTCACCATTCATCGGGTCCTCCCTCATGTGATAATGCACCCCGCGATATGGGGTTAGCAACTGCAGTGATAGCGGATTCCTACATAAAAAGAAAGTACTTTCCCTCCGGAACGTGAAACCCTTCTACACAAGCGTGTCTGTACACTTGCACATCATGTGCGCTCCCCTCCTAGGTAGCATACACCCATGATATGGTCTCGTCGAAGTTCACGGCGATGAAAACATTTCGTGTCTTCTGCCCCTTATTGCTTGATAGGCACCCACGCAAGGATGTGGGTACCATCAACGTCACCAATGCAACCATTGAAGCATGGCATGAAGCATGTCTTCCGTGCGGTTTTTTATGGGACACCGTTGCCTTCGTAAATGCATTTCACCGTTGCTGCAATCTCCAGTACACGCCTCATCACCCGACCAAAATGTTGACCCAAAGTTTCCTTGGAATGCTGGAACGTCTCTGACAACCGCCGCTTTCCCTTCTCGCCCAACATGTGGCATAAGAACATTGCTACAAACTCCTCTACGAGATCAGGAGTGTCGGTTGCAATCCGACTGCTTACAAAACACCGACCAATTTGTTGAAGGGCCATTGTGTTGTGCTTTGTGCCGTTCCTGTACAGTTTACTTTGACCACTCGGCCGTGTCCATACTCGTGCAGATCCCTGAGGCAGGCGGCCCTGGTGACACCGGCGCGACGACAGGCGGCGGACTACCCGCCTGGAGCTGACCGACCACTGTTCCAGAGCCCCAGATGTCACCGGGACTCCTTGCTGTGCCTTCTACATCTTGCAGGCGCCTTTCGGCGGACTGGGAATGAGGCCCATTTGCATGTTTTTGCATTGTGTACTCGCTGTCAGTCGATGGATGCATGCATGTGACCAGTCGCTGCGTCCGTCTTTTGATTCTGCACGTCTAGGTTCAGACGGCGTAGGATTCTGACATGTGTGCGCAGAGTTACGGCCAAAACAGTGGTTTTGGGCCGGTTTTAGGACAGCTCTTGGACTGCCGCGTGCGACACCCGCCGTGCGCCGCGGCAGGTATTTATGCCCTGGACCTGTCAGTTGTCATTTCTCTCTGCATATGCTATATTGAAGCATTCTGACACTGTGCCTTGTGTCTCCTAGCCAAACCCTTGCCGTTGTGTGTACGACCTGTGACTGTCGTCACCGTCTGACCAGGCACTGACGCCCGGTCAACGGCT
>SZWC01003106.1:183802-197762 GCA_023375785.1 Penium margaritaceum | reverse complement strand
TCATCTTCGTCTTCATTGCTCTCCACTGCCACCACAACCACCTCCACCTTCTGTATTTATTGTTCTTTCCAATTTCAGCACAGATTGGCCGGCAGAATCATTTTTCTCTGATGTCATTTCTCATGTTTCAGAAGAAGCTAAGAGGACACTCCAATATTCGCACCGTTGGTGTTTTGATCTTCATTCTTCAACTCCCAGGAGCACCTTTTGTGACTAAAACTGTGCATTCAATGTTTTGGGTGCAGTTCGTGGCACCTGGGCTCTAAGACCTTTGCTCAATATGGCCAACCCTACGGCTAAACACAGGACTGCAGTTCTTGGGCTCCATGCCTTGCTCACCACTTGTGTGCGGCTTGCGCTGCTCGTTGCAACAATCTATGGCTGCGGTCTGCCAGCGGTGCATGGTGCTCCCATTCATCCATCTCAGGGTGAGCAACAGTCCATCAGTGCAGAATCTGAGCCGGTGACATCAGCCGATGTCACGCCAGAACTTCTCCAGCCGTGTGAAGGATGAGATGGAGGCAAGCACGCTACCCATAGCCTGGTGCCCAGCGCATGCATGGGGTTCCATGCAGACAGCATGATTGTTGGTATGCATCGTAGATGGACTTGCGGAACTGCAGATGGTCTAGCAGCACATGCAATAGAGCTAGCTTGAATCATGACAGTACTGAAGCCAGTCTCTGTGAGTCTGTGCCTGAGCAGAGACGTAATGCACACAATGTCTTTCAGTCAGGTGTGAGTGCATGTGATGGGCTGGACGATTTGTTGGCGCAAACCACCGTTATGTGGAGCAGGGTCTAAGAGGACTGGAAAGGTTGATGTTGGATACAGTCTTGCAAAGAAGCTGGAGGAGGGCTGGAATGGTTGGGCGAGAGTGGTGGGTGTTACATTGTTCAGGACAGCAACATAGGTTGATGTGGCAAGGAAGGGATGGAAAGCCTCTCCGTCGCCCCCGCCCGCTGTTGCCGGTAATCCCCTACTGCCGTTCATCCAGGGCATAGACAGGAAGTCAGCTTCAAGAGATGAATCTCAGGACGCATGTGAAGACATAGTCGGTCCAGGCATTTGCTTGCATGGAAGTAAGGGTGGCGCAAAGTGGTGAAGACTTTGCGCCCTTTTCCTTGTTGTGCTATTCAAGTTCATAGTTGGTGAGAGCCCGATTCAGAAACAATTTATTCGTAGGAATAAGACAGCAGTGCACCTACCTGGGCGGGACCTTGCTGGATAAGACCAGAAAGTGTGACACAGATCAATGAAATGTCAACCAGGGGGGGGGGGGGGGGGGGGATTAGTTTGCATTTATATGGATCTTATGTGGAAGCTGCCAACATGTGCGTGTATTTGATGCTATTTTTGCAATGAATTCTGTACCTTGTCTGGCATCATCTTCTTTTCTTGTGCGATGTGTTCACTGGAATACAGAACCTGTGCTCCAGAACCTTCAGGCAGTCTGGGGACGGTCATTTGACGGATGGAGCAACAACAGAGAATGCAGTCTTGCTCTAGGACTGGAGTGTGACGCTCAAGGCCGCATCATCTCCCTGTGAGTTTTGAGAGCCTGAAGATGTGCACAGTGTGGTGTGAGACCTTGCTTGCAAGGGCACAGTTGATGCAGCGAGGACTGTTCACAGTGCCTTACAAAAACTGACAAGATTAGGAATAACACCCAGCTCATGTGGTCTACTGATGCTACAATGACTGTTGGAATGCCGCTGCCACGCAAAAAAGAGTAGTGTGGGGATGGAAGGTGCACTGAGTGACGCACAAATTATGGGATTTGCTCTTCATTGTAAAACTTCTATGTGGACATTTTTCATGCAATGCGCTAGCAGGGGTAAACAAAAAGGGGAAAAGGAGCGGTAGGGGGAGGGGGAGGGGGAAGGGGTGGGTGCTGGAGAGGTGGCTGTGGGTGGTAAGGAGGCTTCGGACAGTTGGGTGGCGAAGAAGGGGAGAGGGAGAAGACCGGGGGAGTGCTGGGGGGGGGGGGGGGGGGGGGGGGGGGGGGGGATGGGTCAAGGTATTGTCCCGGGAACGGTGGTTGAATGATTCTGCTAGTGCAGCATTGGGGCTGTTGTTGATGCTATAGCCAACTCTGCTGCTATAGCACACTCTGCTACCAGAGTGGCGTAGTACTTTTCTGGTTTTTCGTCGTCGTCTTCGTCGTCGTCCTCGCCGCCGCCGCCGCCGCCGTCGTCGTCGTCGTTGTCGTCGTTGTCGTTGTCGTCGTTGTCGTCGTCGTCGTCGTCGTCGTCGTCGTCGTTGTCGTCATCGTCATTGTCGTCGTAGTCGTCGTCGTCGTCGTTGTCGTCGCCGTCGTCCTTGTCGTTATCGTCGTGGTCGTCGTGGTCGTTGTCGTCGTCGTCGTCGTCTTTGTTGTTGATGCTATGCACACTCTGCTGCCAAGGAGCCTTCTTGTATCTGGCTGGCCTCGTGACCTGCTTCTGCCAGAATCATCAGCCCAAGATGTCCCTGATGGCTCTCCAAGATGGCCAGGAGCCACAGCTGAAAAGCCATAGATCCCTGCTGCCACTTTTCTGCTGCTGGTTGATATTGCTTCACTAGCTGCATTGGTTGCAAGACTGACAGGAATGCCCAGCTGGGAAGCCCGCGGCTGGCATTGCCACATTGCCTCCTGGCTGATACAGGACAACCAGGCTGAAGCTGATGCTCTGGCTCTGGATACAACAGCAGCCAATAGACAAAGGCGCCCGCCCCGTTTGACTGGGAGTGTAACTGGAGTCTGGCTGGTTGCTTCAGTCCAGGAGGGTAAACATGGCAGGTGATGGTGGTTGGACACCATGTCCCTTGGCTTCCTATGCGTTTCACACCCCATGTCTTTGATGCAGAGATCTTAGCTACAATTCGCTCACTGGAAGCATTCCACAGTCCCTTTCAGTCCTCATACGCCTCACATATCTGTAAGTGAATAATGAGGACGTGGTTGCAATATACTCTGCACCAACTTCTCAAGCAACACAATCCCCAGCACAAAGGGGCATAGCCAGGGGACAATAATTTGGTTGCCATGCCCGTGAGTCCCCCAAACAGATCTGTGGCCTGATGTGAAGAATGATGTACATTCATTTGAACTCATGGTTTGGTCCACAATCCATCATTCATTCATGTTGATTGACAGAGACACAAACCTTCTGTGATCAGCCTGAAAGTCATGTGATGTCGCAGCAGTGTAGAAAGCAAGGTCAATGTGTTTCTTACTGAAGGTGAGTGGCGTGGTGAAGTTCAAATGATCACAGGTGCCAGTATTCCAGTGTCTCTTGTTGCTCTCACAAATCTACAGACACTCTAAGTGGCTGCTGCGGTGTGGATGATCTGTATTCAATGAAAATGCGAGGTATGCACAAAGGAGATGTACAGCAAAGCATGCAGAAAACTGTCTTTTTATGTTCCCGACTTCAGCCAACCCGGCCGCAGGCGCATTCAACGAAACTATGTCACAAATTGCACGCTCTGTTATCCACAGCCCCGTCAAGATGGCTGTGACCTCGGCCAGCTGATCACGCGGCTCTTGTAGCTTCCCTCCCATGGCTATGATACAGTGCTCCCTCACCACTTCGTCATCCCTCAAACAGCTTCTTGAAGACGTCCTACTCGAAGTGCTCCCACTGGTTCCCCAACGTCCTTCGAAACTCAGGATTGTCGAGGGACTCGTGGACGCGAGCGTTGAGCGCTAGGCCTACCAACTCTGGCAGCTTCGACCTGTTGATGAAAGGCTGCATCAACTGCTGCATCCTGGCCGACGTATCCCAAGCGGGGAGGCCATGCCTCTTTACCACCCACCTCTCCTGCCGCTTGCGTCTTTAGATCCCATCGTGGATCCTTTGCCAACTCCTCAGACTCACTGCTGCTGCTTCCACCACTCCTCCTCATCCCCTTCTTCCTGCCCCTCCTGCTGCTGTTCGCGATAGGCACCACCTTTTTCTTCTCCTTCATTGTGCGACTTCTGTATGGCTCATCACTGTCCTTACCAAATGACAGCTCCACACGATCAGTGTTTCCACATCATGGTTATCAGTCACTTTCCTGGTCTTTCATGCATCCCAATAACCTTTCGAACCAGACAACAGGCCTTGCAGGCCACATGCAGAGAGGTCACTGAAATCCCATGTGTTGAAGTTATTTCACCAAGCGTGTGGTATGATAACATATGATCTCTCGTGAGCAAATTGGTGAGCTGCAGATTACTTAACAACAATCAGCTCAATGGCAGTATCCCAGCTTCTCTTGGTGCTCTCACAAATCTACGGGCACTGTAAGTGGCTACTGCGGCGAGAATAGTCTGTAAGCAATGAATATGTGTGGCATTCACAAAGGAGATTTACAACAAGTCATGCAGGGTAATTTTTTTTTTTTTTTATGTTCCCTACCTTCCCCACCAGGAACCTGCACTGGATCCGTGAATCCACGAGTTGGAGACGGGCGGAATCCACTGAGTTCTTTTGTGAATTGTATGGAGGATTGAATGTTGTGAGGAGGCCACCGTGATAGCCATTAGACGATGCTTCCCCGTCAAGGCCACCCAGTTCACTGTGACGGGATTTGCCCACTGGAAATCAGAGAGCAAGGGTTTGACTCCTTATGTTGGGGGGCTTCATGGACATGCCCCACTGTCCGCCACATGCGACAAATAAGGATGAGCATCCTTACTCGGTACTCTCGAGTTTCACTCATGAGTAAAAGTACTCACGACTCATCCGAGTTTGATACAGCGGTGTTTTGGATGCCGAGTTATGTGCACATATCTGCGGTCCCGAGGGGGCCCTTTGCTACCGACTTCTTTGCAGCCTTGCAGCAACCACCTTCTTTGCTGTAGTACCACTTGCCACTTCCCCCACTATTCTGGGAACGTTCTGCACTTTTGGCAAGGATGTGTGGGGTGGAGACGCATTGGCAGGAGGGGGGAGAGGAGGGAACTCTCGCTGATGACTTCGTGAACTACCCGCTCCACCTCATCCTGCTCTCCAGGCAACACCTTCTCCATGTCGTCTGCAGTCAGCATGAAATCGCCGCAGTCATCCACTGCAGCCAGCTGTAGAGCGGCTCCAACAGTGCCCCAAGTTCTCAGAGGCTTGGATAGCGGCGTAGGGTTGAGGTTAGCCACTGCAGCCTCCACGTAGCCGGCTGTCGTGGGTGACGAAGGAGAGAGAGGGGTGGAAGCCATTATGGCAGAGATTCGTTTATTTCTGTGAGGTGTCGCTCAAAGGTTGGAGAGCCGCGCTCGCCTTCCCACATGGAGCCTAAATCTGGAGGATGAAAATGTGAAGTTTTGCTGCACAATGAGATCCCCAAGGCTAGGGGGGAGGGGGGGGGGGTCTAATACCCCCAAAACCAAGGTGCCCTCACAAAGGGCACCTCGGCTTAAGAAAAAAGAAATTGGTTTAAAGCAGATTTTGTTTAACAGTAGGCCTTGGTCTCAGATGCGGGGCTTGTGGTTTGGTGGGGGGGGGGGGGGGGGGGGTAAACCAAAACCGAGAGTTTCGGTTCGGTTTTCAACCAGGTTTTTTTTTTTTGTTTTTTTTTTTTTGCGAGGGAAACCAGAAAAAACCTATGTTTGGTTTGAACCGACCCCAGCCCTACCCCAACCGCACATTGCACATGCCACTCCAAGGCATGTGCTAGCAACGACATACACAAAAGCCAATTGTATTCCTACCAGTGGTGCCTACATCAAACCGATGTAGGCACCACTTCATGTAGTGAAGGACTTTGACCCAATAACTGTTGAATGGTATGCACCTTGTCCACTGGCTGGCTGGCTGGCTGCACAGAAAGACAAAGCATGCACTGCTCTACGGAGTACGTCCCCTTGGTCTGTTTTGAAATAGGCTAGGAATGTACTGCTCGCAATGGGTATGTCCCTTGGAGATCATAATAGGAAACACACCTTTGTAGCCTAGTTGGAACAGGCGCTGGAGCTCAAGGGCCGCAGGCTCAAACCCCGCGACGGCCGCTTTTTTTTTGTGGCACAAAATGGGACAGGAAGCTTCTAGGAAGCTTATCAGGGCCTGGCTTGAGGATGACACTTGGCGGTCTTAAGACGCGCCAAGTAGGACTGTAGGTTGAGGTTGGTTCCTATGGAGTCACTATGAGCAGAGGCATAAGCAATGCTCTGCAAGTATGAAAGCATGTGCCCTGCATGCATCCATTTACAGTTCTTGCCTTTGAGACTCCTCATAGAGTGTCCAACCAAGGGTAGATGCTAAAGACCTTTATGCGGACTTCGTGAGGTCACTGACATCGAACGAACCTAAAATGTGGATCCCTCGTTCAAGGGTGACATGTTATCTTGGTTAAAATACCAAGAGCGGTTGGCGGCCTCCCATGTCGGGACCCGTTTTCTACACCGTTGCTATCCGGCGCATTGACAAATGGTTATGGGCCCAAACTTCTTGTTCTAAGGCACGAGTCTAAGATCGACTCGCGCGTGGTCTTGTAGGGCGCACAGGTACAACAGGGACACAAAGATCGGACGCCTCTTATCTCCTCCATCAGCTCCATCGGCTTCTTCAGGTAGGGTGCGCGCACGTGGCGGACTAGGGGACGAGGAATAGCTCTGTCCTTGTTAGACAGGACCCTCGAGCTCTAACAGGATAAAGCTCTACCCGTTTAGAAGGTGGTACAACCTCGTGTCTGTTTTTCTAACGACGGCACCATCGCCTTAGGCGATCATCGGCAGGAGGGGTATGCAACGGAACCAATTGCACTTTGACAACGATCGCAGTCAAGAGCCTCATCAGCCTCATCGGCCTCAACGAAGCAGAGTAGCAGCAAAGCAGAGAAGATGAGCAACAGGCAAAAATGACCGATCCGACTCAAGCCCACCTTGAGGCGGGTATGTTAGAATTCACGGGGACAGGCTTTCCCTTGTGGACAAGGCAATTTGAGATTGTCATGAACGTGCGTGACGACCTCGACATCCTAAAAGGGACCAAGACAGCACCCGCCGATGCGACAGTGACCACGCATGCAACTGACCTTGCAGCATGGACGATGAAGAACAACATGGCTCTCGCCATACTTGTGATGTCCATCAACGAGACAACTCTCCCACATCACAAGATGCACGTTGGCTGCTGAGGCCTACGCAAAACTCTCACGCGTGCATCAATCAAACGCCCTAGCGAACTGACTCTTCATCTTCCAAAGGTTGATGTCGATGAGGGTGAGCAAAGGAGAATCGATACCCGCTTTTTGCAGTTCGACAACGTGCTGCAAGAAGTCCAACAAATGGAATAGAATCTCAATTCTAACATGCGTGCCATGATCCTTCTGATGGCGCTGTCCGAAAGCTAGGGTACCTCGTTCACCGTATTTGGCGGCTTGAAAGAGGGAGATCTGATGTATGAGGCTGTCGCGGAACACGTTCGCAACGAGTCCATGTGACGCAGAGGCAGTGAAGCAAAACTTTTATCATATGCCTCTTGCTTCAGTGGACGATGTGCAAGCTCTCCCTCCAGTCAAGGCAACAGCGAAAGCGGTGGCGGTGGAGGGAAAGACAATGGTGGCGGGAAGAGTTCCAAGAAGCCTGGTAACTGTCACAACTGTGGCAAGGCTGGGCACTGGGCTAGGGACTGTCGTAGTTCAAGGTAAGAAGGCGGGAACAAGGGTGGGAAGGAGAAGAAAGAGCTTATCAACATGATGGCTGAAAAGTTGCCCATCAAGGGGGCAACGCTCCTTAGACCAAGGGCATTCGCTGTTGACTTGGGCGCCAACCACCACTCCTCAAAAGAGAAGGGTGGATTTGTCTCCATGGCCAAATCTGACATGCGCATCAAGTGTGCAAACGACGGCGTCGTCCAAGCCATGTGCGAAGGGGACAAGGTGATCACTGTCAACGTGAACGGTGCCGAGAAGGAGGTCAATCTTCAAAAGGTGGTGTACATGCCCTCCTTTGCAACGAATCTGCTGTCGGTCTCACAAATCACCGACAACATGACAGTGGTGTTCACCAACAAGGAAGCCGTGGCCCTCAAATGAGGACATCAAAGTTTGTACACCAAAGACGACCTCATGCTTCAAGTTCCAAGAGTCGACGGCCTGTACGTGCTTCAAACGAAAGTCACCCAGGAGTCGGATGAGGGACTGGCATGTGCCACCAAGACAGTGGCACCGAAGCCAAAGGATGCACCACTGGCGATTGCTATGGTCGCCACATCAACCAAGGACACTGACCCTGAGCTGTGGCACCGGCGTATTGTTGGCCATGTGGCCAACAACACGCAGGAGAAGATGCAGGAGCAAGAGGTAGTCCGCGAAATGGAAGGGTGCACTATGAAGCATGGAGAAGAGTGTACGTTGTGTGAACTATGCCTCCACGTAAAGGGGAAGAACAAGCTGTTCGGGAGAGGAGGTCAACGAGCGGAGAATGTCTTAGACATGATCCACAGTGACATGTGCGGACCCTTTCGCACGACGTCTAACGGAGGAAGCAGGTACTTCCTGACCTTCATCGACGACCACAGCAGCAAGTTGTGGATGTACTTCCTCAAAACAAAGGAAGAGGTCAAGGAGAAGCTCTTCGAGTTCGTCGCCATGGTAGAGCGGCAAACGTCCAAGAAGGTGAAGATGCTGCAAAGTGACAACAGGGATGAGTATGAGGCATGCAAGCCTTGGCTCAAGCATGATGGCATCCGCCATGAGCAAACCACCCCTTACAACCCCCAAAGCAATGGCTTGGCCGAAAGGATAAACTAGACCCTACTCGGCATGGTGCGAAGCGTGCTCTTCGACGCCAAGCTCCCACCTCGCTTTTGGGCTGAAGCTGCAACAACGGCCTGTTATCTCTTGAACCTCACACCAGTAAGCGCCTCGCGGAAGCGTTAAAAGGAGCGTGATAAGTAGTTGAAGACCCCACAAGAAGCATGGTTGGGAAACATATGCAACGCCTCTCATCTTAAGGTGTTCGGGTGAACTGCATGGGTGAAGATCCAGTCGAGAGAAGGTGGAGGCAAGCTGGACGCACGTTCCAAAACGTCCGTCATGGTTGGATACGACACGTCACACAAAGCCTATCGGCTTTGGGACCAGGCAGTAGGCAAGCTCGTGAGGAGCCACAACGTTGAGTTTGATGAGCGCACCCTTGGAAAGGGAGAGCTGTTGGACCCGATCATCGTTCCCAAGGCGAGAGAGTGGATAGTGTTGCTTGAGTCCGGAGACCAAGCACCCAAGAACTGGTTTGCTTTGCCAGCAGGTGGTAGGAATGGGAGAGCAACTGCACAGAATGACATGGCCACAAATACCGAGGCGTCCGGGGCTTCCGAGTCTGACTTGGAGTCTGACTATTCTGACAACGACGGCGACGACGACACACCCCCACCTGTGGGAGCACCAGCACCAAAGCACAAAGTTGCACCAACACCCCGGCGCAGTTTGCGACCAAAGAAAACACCTTTGTGGTATGAAGACCATTGGACTGGCCTTAGCTGGTTGTGCATGGTTCAAGGAGAGCCATCCACAGTTGCGAAGGCAATGAATGGCCTGGATGTGGCCAAGTGGAAGGAGGCAGTGGACAGCGAGCTTGCGTCCATTGACGAGAACGACACGTGGGTGCTGGTGGATAGACCCGACAAGGCCCATGTGGTGGGATCCAAGTGGGTCCTCCGAGTGAAGAAGAAGCAAGACATAAAAATTGAAAAGATCAAGGCGAGGGTAGTGGCAAAGGGGTTTTCTCAATGCCCGGGCTCTGAGTACGACGAGACGTTCGCGCCCGTCGTGACTTTTGCCTCCATCCGCTCTCTCCTTGTCATCGCAGCCACAAAGAACCTGGAGATACATCAGATGGACAACACCACTGCTTTCCTGATGGGAAGCTTGAAAAGGAAGTTCTGATGGAGGTGCCCGAAGGAGTCAATGGTCCCAAGGGCAAGGTGTGCAAGTTGGTAAGAGCGCTCTACGGGCTAAAATAAGCCCCAAGCATATGGTACAAAAAGATGGACAGTTTCATGACCGGTCTCTCCTTCGCGCATTGCCAAAATGATCCGAGCATGTACGTGCGCGATGATGGGAGTGGGCTGATGCTCGTTGCACTATATGTGGATGATCTGATCATGTGATCTTCTTCGGCTGAGCTGCTTGATGAGCTGAATTCTGACCCCAGTAAAAGGTTCAAAATGAAAGACATGGGTCCTCTCGAGTTCTACCTCGGGATCGCCATCCACCGCAACCGAGCAGTAGGCACCATCGAACTCAACCAAACCAAATAGATTGGTGAGGTACTAAAGCCATTACATGGAAGAGTGCAAACCTCTCAGCAACCCAATGACGACCGATGCAAAACTCAAGGCCTCAATGTCGCCAAGCAATGAAGCAGAACGGAGGGAGATGCAAGACATCCCCTACCAGTCCGCCATGGATAGCATCATGTACGCCATGGTAGGGTACTCGTCCTCACATCTGATATGCTGTGGGACAAGTGAGCAGGTTCATGGCCAATCCTGGGCCACAATGTACGAAGGCAGTCAAGCGCATTTTGCGCTGCCTGCAGAAGACACGTCACATGAGCCTTGTCCTTGGAGGCCAAGAAGGTACGGACCCCCTCCGCGTGAAGTGCTACACCAAAGCCGATTGCAGAGGAAATCTTGACGACCGGAAATCCACCTCTGGATATATGTGCATCTTGAATGGCGCTGCCATCTCATGGGCCAGCAGGAAGCTGGATTGTGTTTCCGTGTCCACAGCTTAGGTAGAGTACACTGCATTATCTGAGTTGTGCAAGGAGACTCAGTGGCTGCGTAGCCTGCTTGGCAAAATAACAGTACCAGAGAATGGTGCCACGGTTGTACACGTGGACAACATAAACACCATCTCGATGGCTGAAGATGAGATCATCTCCCGGCAAACAAAGCACATTGACATACGTTACCACTACTCACGTGACCTGGTCATGAAGAACGTGGTGGACTTCTAGCACTGCGGAACCAAGAGCATGCTTCCTGACTGCATGACCAAGCCGTTGGAGAGGGACTTGCACTATTAATGCATTCATGGATTCGGCAAAAGGAGTGCATCAGAGGAAAGGTGAGCCCCAAGGCATCAATGGAGCCCAGTGAGCGAGAGATGGAGAGAGGTGCAAGGGAGAGATTTGTTGAATGGTATGCACCTTGTCCAGTGGCTGGTTGGCTGGTTGCACGGAAAGACAAGGCATGCACTGCTCCATGGAGTATGTCCCCTTGGTCTGTTCTCAAATAGGCCAGGAATGCACTGTCCGCAATTGGTATGTCCCCTGGAGATCATCCTAGGAAACACACCTTTCTAGCCTAGTTGGAACAGGCGCCGGAGCTCAAGGGTCGCGGGCTCAAACCCCGCGACGGCCGTATTTTTCTTTGTGGCCAAAATCGGGACAGGAAGCTTCTAGGAACCTTACTAGGGCCTGGCTTGAGGATGACATTTGGCTGTCGTAGGACGCGCCAAGTAGGACTGTAGGCTGAGGTTGGTTCCTGTGGAACCACTACAAGGAGAAGTACTAGCAATGCTCTGCATGTATAAAAGCTTGTGCCCTGCATGCATCCATTTACAGTTCTTGCCTTTGAGACTCCTCACAGAGTGTCCAACCAAGGGTAGACACTAAAGACCTTCATGCGGACTTCGTAAGGTTGCAAACCAAACGAACCTAAAGTGTGGATCCCTCGTTTGAGGGTGATATATTATCTTGGTTGAAATACCAAGAGCGGTCGGGGGCCTCCCATGTCGGGACCCGTTTTCTAGACCATTGCTATCCAGCGCACTGACAATAACAAGATATCCACTACTAGCCTTGCACTGTAGGCAAACCACAACTAGCGTGGACCCTGCTAGGTACAGTGAGCTAGTTACTATGCTGAAGAGGCCACAAGAATGTTTTGCGTGTTAGATGAACCAGATCGGAACTACGGAAATGGGGTGCAGAGAGGACCAGCCCTCCCCCCCCCATGGGAAGAATGCGCCCTTTGGGCCCAAAGGGGAGGGAGGTCTAGAAGAGCCATGGGCACAGGTAAGGGAAGGATAACGAAGGTCCAGCAGAAAATGGCTGTCTTAGCAGGGTCACACATGTGGAGCTGTAGTTTTCCCTCTTTAGACTTTTCCATATTTCCTCAATTCCAAGAGTTTCGTACCAGATTGAAAAGTATGCACGACTTCGTAAAGGTCGGCATTGTTGTCCGCAAGTCAACATGAAGACGACGACAGACAGAAGATGAGGAACCCCCCTTCCCGCCCTCAAGAGCAGGGGGTAAATAAGATTTAGTATGATGCTTTTCTCTTGTGTCTACCTTGGAAGAGAAAGGCCAGATGTTTCTTCAAACAGTTTGTTGCTGGTCCCTCCAGAGAACTTATTCTCAGAAACTCTGTAACAAACAGTTTTCATATTCTCCCACAATCCATACCTCAACATCACAAACCTGTTCATTGCTACATGCACGGAAAAGCGCCGCGATTCAATCCTTGTTCCTTTTCTGCTGCATGCATTTTACCACGATCAATGTTTTCCATTGATCGTCGTAAGTGTTGTGTACCATGGTACACGACTATGTTGCAATCCCCTCCAGTGAAATGCGCTTTCAGGCCATTGTAAAAACCGCCAAACCTTGTAGCAACTACCAGAGGGGGGAGAGGCCACGGACTGTGCCCAGAGTACCTGGCCTAGTGCATTGAGGGCCGTGTGGTGTACCCTCACTTGATTACGTTGAGGGCCCTCCCGATAGGGAGCGACCCACGGCAGTAGATGACAGTGCACCCTCCTCTGAGCAGGTGAAGTCCGTGACATATGGACACATGATCGAGGCAGCCTCCGGTGCTGGGATGGTCGCAGCTGGCTGAACACGTCAGCTGCTGGTGGATGAATGTTACTACTTCCCTTGGCTTCACATGCTCTTCTCCCCAAATGTATGTGGTGCAGGAGTCTTGGCTACAATTCGCTCACTGGAAGCATTCCACCGTCCCTTTCAGTCCTTACTGGCCTCGCATATCTGTAAGTGAACCATGGGGATATTGTTGGGAACGAATGACAGTACACACCCAGCACCAACGGACAGATCCAGAGGACATGATTGTCATGGTCATTTCCTCAAGTTCCCCGAAGTTCTATTTGCAGCCTGCTGTGTCTCTTGTACCTTCTCACGTGGCTCGCACACAACCAACACCCTTCGTGCACGTGCTTTTCAAGAGGTTTTTGATGCAATGATGCGTAGCATCCCTACACAAAGCTTGCATGGAGCGAACGAATCAGGAGCCAAGCCCTGCGACGTGGGGTTCTGCAGGGTTTGAGTGCGGCAGTTGCAGCGCTACAAGGTTTGGCGGTTTTTACAATGGCCTGAAAGCGCACTTCACTGGAGGGGATTGCAACATAGTCGTGTACGAGTTCCCACCTCCCAAGGCAAGGGCTGCATTTAACTTTCATGCAGTGGATATCCCTCCTACCTTTGTCCCCATGGACGTGGTCGTGTTCAAGTGTGGGAAGGCGTGCATGACGCCATGCTGTGGAAGGAGATGCGGGCTGACCTTAACAGAGAACACCTTCTCCATGTCGTCTGCAGTCAGCACGAAATCGCCGCAATCAAGCACAGCAGGCTTCTGTAGAGCGGCTCCAAGAGTGCCCCAAGTCCTCACCGGCTTGGGTTGCGGCGTAGGGTTGGTGCTAGCCACTGCAGCCTCCACATAGTCGGCTTTCATGGGTGAGGGAGGAGAGGAAGGGTTTGAAGCCATTTTAGCAGAGTTCCGTTTACTTCTGTGAGGCGTCTCTTACAGATTGGAGCGCTATGTGGTCCTTCCCACATGGAGCCTAAGTCTGGAGGATGAAGATGTGAAGTTTTGCTACACAATGAGATCCCAAAGGCTGAGGGTTGGTTGGATGTGTCCTTGCCTATGCATTACTGTGTGAGGTATACAGTGATGTCCTCGATGCGGAAGGATGGGGGGGAAGATGATGAACCGTGACATCAGTGGGACTCCTGGTATGTGGGTTTCT
>SZWC01003106.1:148006-158342 GCA_023375785.1 Penium margaritaceum | reverse complement strand
GGGGGGATGTGGAGTAGACCAGGTATTTTTCTTGGATGCCTCGCCTTGGCATAGGGAAATGGATGACACCATGGTCTCGTCAATGTTTGCTATTTGTTTCTTCCCATCACCATGGAAGAAATGAGCCTCAACTGCATCTTGCACACGCCACCCCAACATATGTTTCAACAATGACATTGGCACGAGCCCATTGTAGTCCTCCGGGAGCCGAAGTAGGCGCCATTTCATGTAGTCTGGGATTCTTAGCAGATAACTAGTTCTCCAGCGCCAGCCTCGCAAGGAAGGCCAACCGTAACTAGCATGGACTCTGCTAGCTACAGCGGGCTTGTTCCCGTGCTCAAGAGGCGAGAGGCATACCCTGTGTGTAAGATGAACCAGATTGGAAATGGGGAGATGGGGTGTGGAGAGGACCAGCCCCCTTACAAGAACAGTGGGCCCTTTGAGGTCAGAGGTGAGAGCGGCCTAGAAGAGCAAAAGTCACAGTTTGGGGAAGGTGAGGAAATGGTCAGGGCCAACGCGTAGAGAGGGAAGAGAAGGGTGTTGCGTCACCCTGTAAGGTTAGTGGAGCGGGTGGAGAGGCTATGATAAAGTAGGGACTTCGGCTTGTGGCATGGCGGACTGGACCCGGTGCTGGGCAGTGTCACGCCTGTTGAGCTGCCGCGGCAGTGGCCCCTTGGCCCTGTTACGCTGTCTGACCTCTGCTACACTACGCCGTTGGACGGCGAGGAGAGTCTCCTCAGTCGTTGACGCTAGTTTCATCGCTCTTCCTCTTCATCTTCTTGTGCCGTGGGTGACGGCTTTTTCATGCTTTCATACCCCGATGATGTGCCGGCCAGGGGCGGCATTTGCATGTTCCTTCTCATTAACCAAGATTTTCCTTAAAAAAAAAGAAAAAAAGAAAAAAAAAAGAAAAAGAAGAAGTTAGGGATACTTGGACAGTGAGCCAGCGGGATAGAGAATGGGTGGTGAGGTCAAAGGGAAATGAAGGGATGTGGTGACCGAGCAAAAGGGATTGTATCTACTGGCTGGCGTAGTGGATACAACTCTACACTTCAATTCCTCCGGGGAGGGAGGTCCCTTCTTCTAGTCCCATGGCTGACCGAAAAAAAGTCAGCATATAGTGGCCGGCTACTACTCTTCCGCCCTTGGTGCTCGGGATGGCACCTGTCCTCCCACCCCTCTACCTCCTGACCCCCCTGTCCATCTGATGATGAAAGGGTTGAAGAAGAAAAAAATTTATTGAAAGAAAAGAAAAGGAAAACAAAGGGATTGAGTGAGAGGTAGAGAGAGTAAATGTTTGCACAGTTTCCCCATGCAGAAAGTAGAGTAGATGTTCTGCTGCTGCTACTGCTGCTGCTGCTGCTGCTGTTGCTGCTGCTACTGAAGCTTCTGGTACTGATGGTTCTGCTATTATCGCCCTGGATAGTGATGGCGGGGGAGATGGTGGTCATGCCGATGGCAGTGCTGGTGCTGGTGCAGTTGCTGGTGGTGGTGGTGGTGGTGCTGCTGCTGCTGGTCATGGTGGCAGTGGTAGTGCCAACCTCTCCCTGTGTATATTTGGAGAGAACTCATTTTCCATGATTTCGATGATGTGGTAAACTTGATTTGGTAGTCTATCATCAACAATGGACATAACTACCTTCATAACTGAAGCAAATGACAACATGTTTAGGTTTACTTCAATTGGATGGCCATCACTGCCAAGTTTCAGCCTAACATTAAAAAACGAAGACATCCATCCTCGATCAACTCCACCACACGATTGATCCCGATCTTAATTATTGATGGCATGCTTGAACATGACCTTGTGAATTCAACACTGACATACATACATACATGTATACATAACGAGATTTATGCTTACTTCGTCCCTAAAACAATTGTGCACAAGCTTCCAGAGGATTCCCCTAAAGGCATGAAAGTTGTGCCTTCATCTTCAAGGTGACTGACCTATGCGTCTCACGGAGAGGACACGACAGCCTGCTGTTGATGAACTCGTCTGGTGGGAGAAGCAGAAGGTTGACCTCTTGAAACACCCACTCTGGTCAACTTTACATCCTTTCCCCAGGCACACAGAGCTGGCCAACATGCAACCCACATTTCCTCCTGGAATCTGTTCCGCCAAGTGCCCATTTGTGACTGACTGGTGCTAGATCCGCTGGCATCCTGCACTCGCAGAACACCTAATCATTGTTCGTGCATTAAAACCATGTAAAGAAGAAAACACTTTGTTAAATCAGATGGATTGTGCATGCATTAGTAAGTCATGGCTGTAGTCTTGTTTTTTGGTGTGAATGAGTTTGGGACCCGGGAGTGCTGGATGACGTGCTTGTGACCACAGTTGCATTTAACTCCAGATTATCCAGTCTTCGTAGACAACTTGTTTTCATGTCCCACATTTAGTGTCTGAGTACTTATCGCTACATCAGTCTTGTCACAAGTTACGGCTCTGTACAAGGGGCTGGCTGGTAGCGTTGGAGTGCCGTACAGTGAGTGAGTTTGGAAAAAAAGACCAGCAACAATCATTGCCAGGTGTTGAAACTTGAAGTCCTCATACATGAGTGAGCTTTAGCAAACATTTCTAGGCACAGAAAGCCGTTTGCAATTGTGTTACGTGTGTGATTGATCAGTTGAAGCCTGGGACAACCCATTTTCCCTTTGACTAAAGTCTGCTCTTCAACAGCATACTTCTGTTGGTACACATTACTGTGCACATGTTCATTGCGAAATTATGTTTGTGCTGCAGTGAACTGTCACACAATCAGCTGGCGGGCAGCATTCCAAACATGTTCACATCCCTCACAAAAGTAACATGGCTGTAAGTTGCCATGGCTGGCATACTCATTTATTTGGGGAGATCACGTTTAGTGCAGTCACAAGTAACCTATACAAGAATTCAAGTCAAACATCATGTGCACTCTCGTGAGGTTTGTGCTCTAGTCCGCATCGGCAACTCGTCGACTCTCTCCCTTACCACACTCATGCCACCATGGTTTTCCTTCATCTGCACTTCATCTGCTAGCATAACAATCATCTTTTCCTGCTCACATGCCTCACACTGCTTTGAATCTGCCCATCATGGAACCATAGCTGTTCCTACCACCTGCGCTTCTGTGTGCCCTGCAAATGGGCAAATAGAAGAGGCAATCTATCCATCCCCCAGTGTCCCCTTGCTGCGTGCCCAGGCCCAAACAAGTGCAACATGCTCGGAAGAATAACCACAGGGGGTTTATTGCATGCAAGTGGTGGAAGATGCCTGAGATGGTTTCACAGCACCTATGCGGCTGGGCTAGCCACAAGACGAGACTAGTCCTACATAGTGCTCTAGTACAGAGACAAGCCAAATGTTGGTGGTCCAACCATGAAAGACTGCCTCCTTGCCAGTAGAGGGCGTTGCAACTAGCTACGGGGGTTGGATTGTTCTTAGCAAGCTACAGCTGGCATGTTTGTCTCCCCAAAAAAGGAAACAAGGTTTGCAGCGAGGCTGGCCAAACTATGAACAATGCCCAGTGCAATCCTGCTGAGGAGAAAAATGTGTGATGACGTCAAGGCGAGCACCACAAGCTGCCACTGCTGCACCAACATCCGCCCCACAATGCTTTGCAGGATGCTGAAAACAACATACATTACCTTCTGCGAAAGAAGCTTTTTTGCCTTGAGATTTGCTCTTCACACGCTGTGCTTCTGGCCTCAGTGGTTTCCGCGGACTCTGAAGGGGTGTCTGCCGCGGCGGACTCTCCTTCAAGGCCCAGGCTGACATTGGCTTGGGTCAAGGGGGGGGGGGGGGGGGNCCAGTGTCAGCAGATAGTTCAGCTTCTTTAGTCGTGTCCAGAGTACATGCTTGACATATGTCTATCAACACAGCTCTTGTGGCCAGATGTTACTTCCCAATTCACATTACAGCCCTTGTATAATGTAATTTACTGGCCTGCATGGGGGGGGGGGGGGGGGGGGGGGGGGGGGGGTGTTGAAGATTGCCCCCTTGCATGCCCAAGTGCGGCGCTGGGAGGCGCTGACAAGCCGCCCACAAGAGAAAATTCCTCGTCGACGGATCTGGCGACTTGATGATTGCTTGGATCCTAAAATGAAGGATTGTCCCTGAAAGTTGACGAGTTGGTAAAGCCGGTGGAAGTTGTTTCACCGGAATCGGACTAGTAAGGAGGGAGATATGGGCTTCCAAAGTTGGGGTGAGCGCGGCGGTTCTGGGAGCCGGCCGTGGTTCGACTTCTGGTAAATATTTGACCAGAACGAGTAACAAAATGCCATCTGGGGATTTTGCTCCAGAAGATCTGCCAAGGCGTCCGGTGGGTGATCCGCAGGATTTCAGGAGTGCAGTTTGTTTTCTGAGGGACTTTGCCAAAATCCTGGCTCGGAGTTCGAAACTCAGTAGTACAGTTTGTTACTTGGGGACTTCGTAAAAATTCCGACTGGAGGTCCGCGAACAGGTTTCGACCCACATCAATCCCCATCACCAAACTTGATGATTAACTCATCGAAACAGATCCCAAAGGCGCGAGGGGCGAGGCTACTACGCATAGAGACATCTGCGCCTCCGGAATGGCGTTTTGATGGGTCATTGATGTGCGAGGGTGCCTCGGCGGGCGACATGGTGCGCGCCGCCGACTGAGCGGCTCATTTGGGGTGCTGTGCTTTGGCTGATGTAGCGAGAGCTACGGTGATTGGAATTGCGCACAGTTTTGTGCGATGGAGGGCTCATGACCTACAAACGTTTAGATCATGTCCATGTTCAAAATCCAATGAAAACTCGCGTTATTCCCTTAGCAAAAGTAACTGTCTCACGTTTGTCTTCAACTGCCAGAAACATAGCGTGAGGCGACCAGAAACCTCACGCTTAGACTCGGAACCACCCGCACAAAACATAGTCGTGAGCGCAGAAGACCCGTCGGGCCACGTTGGAACCGCGGCCCGGTTTTTGACATAGGGTTATGGGCCCACGGCCCCGGCCAGTCTACAATCGCTCACAACTTTCGCGGCGGACGGGATTGTTGTCAGGGACGACATCGCCGTCAAGCTCTGAGGTCCCACAGTTGAAGACAGCGCAAATGGCGCAGAAGGAGATGTAGCCCATCCAGAAGTATGCACGATGCCCTGGCTATGGGCTATGGAGACGGCACTTTGAGCTGTACCCCACGCATAAGGGGCTGCTGGAGGTCATGAAGGGAACAGAAGTCCTCGACGAAGCGACGGCGACGGAAGCGCAGGAGACCTTCGCAAAGAAGAACACGGAGGCTCTCATGTTGCTGGTGTCCGGGACGACTAAGTCGTAGTGGGGCTACTTCCAGGGCTGCAAACTGGCAGCCGAAGATTGGCAAAAACTCTGTGCCATCCATCAAACCAAGTCGCTGTCGAACAAAATCTTCGCAATGAAGCGACTCCTGACAGTGAGAACAGAGGAGGGAGATGATGTGACCGCCATGCAGCAGATCGAGTCGCTTGCCTCACATTGCAATGACGTGGTGTGGAAGATCGACGCGCAGCTGCAGGCGATGGCCCTCCTCATGGCCCTTCCTGACAGTTGGAGCCCTCTCATAACAGTCTTGGGAGGATGGGCAGAGGACAAGCTCACCTATGGCGCGGGTGGAGAGTACATCCGTAACAAGGCGCAGTAACGGAGCTGCGGGGAGTCCTCGTCGTCCTCATCGGCCATTGTCACCAAAACGCGTGGTGGCGGAAGCGAGGCCAATGGAGGTGGCGGACATGGCGGGGGCAAGAAGGGCGTCAAGAAGGGTGCGTGCCGCAATCGGGCAAGGAGGGCCCTTGGGCCCGTGAGTGCATTGAGGAGGCAAAAACCGGTGGCAAAGACGCCAAAGGCAAGAAGGCGCTCCTCAACGGTACTCAAAATCACTACCTCAAGAAGGCTAGCCGGCGATGCGTTGACTCCAGAGCGGAGGAGCATACCCAAGTCGAGAAGGTCGGGTTCATGACTACACCATGTCCAGCAAATCCATGGTGGTCGCGAACGACAAGGTCGAGCCGGCGGCTGGCCAAGGAGACGTGGACGTGGAGGTGGTGGTTGGCAAAAAGCGGTTGCAGCGCGTCATAAAAGACGTGCAGCACGTACCCGGCTTGGCTGACATTCTAAGTGTTAGCCGCATGACGGACAAGGGGTACAAAGTACTCCCCAGGAGAAGAGGGGCAGTCGTACGGAAGGACGGTGGTGGCGAGCCCGTGCTGGAGCCTAAGCGCGAGGGAGGCCTCTACATCGTGGAGACCAAGGTGATCCCCGCGGCGACAGATTCAGCAGACTCGCAAGAACGCACCGTCAACCTAGCCAAAGGAGGGGGAGCTGATCTGGAGCTCTGGCACCGACGACTGGGGCACTCCCCACTCGTAGTCGTGAAGGAGATGACAAAGCGTGAGCTGATACGCGGCCTCGTCATCGACGGTGCGGAAGAGGCGACAGATGCTGCAAAGCACAAAAAGTGCGAGCCTTGCATTTTGGGCAAGGCGCGGCGCAAACCGTTCAACGAGAACGTGAGTCGCCCCTCGGACCTCCTGGAGGTCGTGCACAGCGACGTGTGCGGACCATTCAAGACGGCGTCAAAGAGCGGCGTGCGTTAGTTCGTCACCTTCATTGATGACTACAGCAGAAAACTCTACGTGTACTTCATGAAGCGGAAAGGCGAGGTCTTGGACCGGCTGAAGGAGTATGTTGCGCGGTGGAGAGGCAGACTGACCGGAAGGTCAGAGCGCTACGCAGTGAGAATGACAGAGAGTATGTGGGCTGTAGCGGGTGGATGAAGTAGTAGGGCATAAAATGACAACAAACTACGCCGTATTCGCCTCAGTCAAATGGCGTGGCGGAGCGGGTGAACCAGACGCTGCTGAACATGGTAAGGACCATGTTGGTGGATGCGGAATTGCCACGAAGTTTATGGGCGAAAGCTGTGCGTATAGCGAGCTACACCATCAACCTCACTCTTACAACGGTGCTGAAGGGGATGAGCGGCTGGAAGACACCGCAGGACGTTTGGAGCGAGCGCAAGCCAAGTGTGGGACACGTGAAAGTGTTCGGTTGCAAGGCGCATGCAATGGTGCAGGCTGCGCAAAGGCGCGACAGCAAGCTGGAGCCGCTAGCAAATTCGTGTCTCTTCCTTGGCTATGAGAGCGCGCATAAGGCGTACAGGCTCTACAACATGCGCAAGGAGGAGGTAATCCGTAGCCGAGATGTCGAGTTCGACGAGCATTAGAGCTACATCTGCAGCAACGACGTGGGCGTGGTGGACTCTCCAAAGAAGGGGGAGTGGTTCCAGCTCCTTGACTACAAGGAGCCCGCGGACGTCGAAGTTGAGGATGGGGCATCAGAGCGCGAAGGTGCACTAGCGGTGGCAGCCAATGCGGAGGACTCCGCTGACGATCAAGCTGATGAAGAGATCCACCAAAGGGATCCGGCGGATGAGGCACCAAGGGTGCCAAGGCACGCACTCCTGGCACAGTGTGTATTTGGCGTCGGTGGAAAATCCACCGGACGTGCCGGTCGTTCCGGTGATGTTTCGCCAGAGCGAGAGAGATCCTTGGGGAGCCGTTTGGTCGATGATTCACCGGAGCGTGCTGAGTCGGTGGGGTCGTAGCAAAGCGACAATGCGCCACCAAAGTTACCGCGACGCAGCGGGAGGCAACGAAAAGCGGGGAAGCGCTTCGACGCAAGCACCGGTCGATGGATCGGCATGACGCGGTGCATGCTGGCTGCATCAACGGAGCCAACTACAATGCAAGAGGCGCTTGCATGGCCCGAAGGTGATCAATGGGATGGAGCCATCAAATGGGAGCTGGCGTCCATCACAAAAAACGATTCGTGGGAGCTGGTTGACAGGCCGAAAGATACCAAGGTCATCAGCTCACAGTGGGTCTTTCAGACCAAGTTCAGAAAGAAAGGTGTGGTTGAAAAATACAAGGCGCGACTGGTGGCACAGGGATACGCACAGTGTAAGGGCAAGCACTACGATGAGACGTTCGCTCCCGTCGCCAAGTTCACAAGTGTCCTGGTGATCCTTGCGGTGGCGACCGCGAAGGACATGGAGCTCCACCAAATGGACGTAAAGATGGCCTTCCTCAACGGCATCATAGACAAGCAGATCTACATGGAGGCGCCAGAGCGGGTGGAGGCGTCGGAGGGCAAGGTGTGTAAGCTACGGAAGTCCTTGTACGGGGTAAAACAATCACCTAGATGCTGGTACCAACAGATGAACAACTTCACGGCCGACTCGGCTTCAAGCGCTGTAAGGCGGATCATAGCGTGGACGTGCGACGCGACAAACAGCTCCATCGGATTGTCGCACTCAATGTGGACGACCTGATTTGTGCTCGACGGATCTGCCAAGGCTGTAGCGGTTGAAAGAGTAACTGAGCAGCAGATTTCAGATGTCGGACATGGGGGAGCTAGAGTACTACCTCGGGGTGAGCATTACGCGAAACCGGAGGGCGTGCACGCTTGAGCTGGGACAGGCCAAATACGTGGCCGAGGTGCTGAAGCGATACAGCATGGAGGAATGCAAACCAGTTGGCAGTCCGGTCTCCAGGACCTGTGCACTAAGTGCGGCAATGGTGCCGCAAACAAAAGAAGAGCGAGAGGATATGGGAGGGGTGCCCTACCAATCGGGGGTGGCCAGCCTCATGTACGCCATGGTGGTGACACGACTGGACCTGGCCTACGCGGTGGGCCAAGTGAGCAGGTACGTGGCCGATGCAGGGCCACTACACTGGCAGGCGGTCAAGCGCATCCTCCGCTACATGCAGGCAACGCGGCACGCGCGCCTGAGGTTCGACGGCAAGGGGCGGGCGAACCCTGTGCGTCTGGTCTGCTACACGGACGCAGACTAGGCTAGCGATGTGGACAAACAGAAGTCCACATCCGACTACGTGTTCTTCCTCGCTGGTGCAGCGGTCTCGTTGTGCAGCAAAAAGCAAGACTGCGTTGCCACCTCCACAGTGGAAGCAGAGTACATTGCGCTGGTGGAGGCGGTCAAGGAGGTGGTGTGGCTTCGCAAGTTGCTGGGGGAGCTGGGCGTGCCGCAGCAGGAGCCTACAGTGGTGCAAGAGGACAACACCGGCTCAATCGCACTGACCAACAACCCGACGGAGCACAGGAGGACGAAGCACATTGACGTGCGTTATCACTACGCACGGGACATGGTTGAAAAGAGGCAGGTGGTGCTGCAGCACTGCTACACGCACAACATGCTTGTGGATTGCTTGACAAAAGGGCAACCCGTCGACCGGCACGCATTGAGCGTGGCTGGACTTGGGATGACTAGCTATGATGGGCTGGAGGGCGTAGCAAAAGTTGAGTGAGAGCAAGAAGGAGCAGCAGGCATGGCAGGTGCAAGGGGAAGAATGTTGAAGATTGCCCCTCTGCATGTCCAAGTGCGGCGCTGGGAGGCGCCGACGAGCCGCCAGCAAGAGGAGATTCCTCGTCGACGGATCTGGGGACTTGATGATTGCTCAGATCCTAAAATGGAGGATTGCCCGTGAAAGTTGACAAGTTGGTAAATCCGGTGGAAGTTGTTTCACCGGAATCGGACCAATAACGAGGGAGATATAAGCTTCCAAAGTTGGGGTGTGCGCGACGGTTCTGGGAGCCGGCCGCGGTTCGACTTCCGGTGAATGATTGACCAAAACGAGTAACAAAGTGCCATCTGGGGATTTCACTCCGGAAGATCTGCCGAGGCGTCCGGTGGATGATCTGCCGGATTTCAGGAGTGAAGTTTGTTACTGAGGGACTTCGCCAAAATCCTGGCTCGGAGTGCGAAATTCAGAAGTACAGTTTGTTACTCGGGAACTTTTGTCAAAATTCCGACTGGAGGTCCGCGAACAGGTTTCGACCCACATCAATCCCCATCACCAAATTCAATGAGCAACTCATCGAAACAGACCCCAAAGGCACGAGGGGCGCCGTCACTACGCGTAGCGACATCTACGCCTTTTCAATGGCGTTTTGATGGGTCCTTCATGTGTGAGGGCGCCTCGGCGGGCGACGTGGTGCACGCCTCCGACTGAGCGGCTGATTTGGGGAGCTGCGCTTCGGCTGACGTAGCGGGAGCTACAGTGATCCGAATCGCGCAAGGGTTGGTGTGTTGGAGAGCTCATGACTAGCCCTAAAAACGTTTAGATCATGTCCATGTTCAAAAACCGATGCAAAATCGCGTTATTCCCTTCGCAAAAGCGACTGTCTCACGTTTGTTTTCAACTGCCAGAAACATAGCGTGGGGCGACCAGAAAGCTCACGCTTAGACTCAGAACCACTCGTACAAATCACAGCAGTGAGTGTACGTTGGAACCGCACCTCGGTTTCTGACAGGGGGGGGGGGGGGGGGGG
>SZWC01003106.1:137174-147922 GCA_023375785.1 Penium margaritaceum | reverse complement strand
GGGGTGCGACTTTGTGCGGAAGGTTGCGCAAGCCCGCAGGTGTTTGGGCCAGGGAGAAGCTGCGTGGAGGGGATGGACTCCCCTGCAAGCTTGGGCTGAGGGGCGGGGTGGAGGGAGGGGTCGCCACGCTGCCGAGGAGTCAAGACCCAGTCGGAAAATGACGGGGTCCTGCGCCGCGGCAGGATCTGGAGCGTGGGCAGTGCAGGGGTGTTTGATGGGTGTATCCGGGGCATGGAGAGGGTCAACAAAGACAAGGAGACATCGGGCAAACAGCGGAGTTGAGTGTGATGGGCCCCGGACGTGGAACCTGCGTTTCCCCCAAGAATTCGATGGGAGGGCATGAGGGAATGCCCGCGAGGGACGCCATGAGGAAGTAAGCGTTAGAGGAGGTTTCTGCATGTTGGCGGCTGAGGCTGTCCGCGTGTCTGTGGGTCTATCCGAGTTTCTACTCGACGGCGAAGTCAAGTTCTTGGAGCAGGAGAGACAATGCAGGCAATGGCACATGTCATGTTCTGGGTGCTGAACAGCCATTTCAGTGCCTGATGGTCAGTGTGGAGGACGAAGGGTGTTCTGGCTTTGAGGTAGTCGTAGAAATGCTTGATAGCGCAGAAAACTGCTCAGCATTCCCTCTTGTCTACGGTGTAGGCACGCTGGACGTCTGTGGTGGCTTGACTCGCTCAGGCAACGATGCGTTTGGCACCGGTATCGTCGAGCTGGGAAAGACGGCCCCGAGGCCATCCCGGGAAAAATTGGTGGCCATGATGAACGGGCAGGAACTGTCGGGGTGCCAAAAGACAGGTGCAGTGGTCAACAGATGTTCGAGGGCTTTGAATGTCGTTAGGTCTTGAGTCATCCAAAGGAAGTCCTCGTTGGCATTCTGTATGGCGGAGAGCAGTCGAGCGATGGTGCTGAAGTTGCGAACAAACTTGTGGTCAAAACTGGCAAATCCAAAACATGCTGACCGGGGCCATGGTACGGTATTGGCCAATCAGCGATGGCCTGGCTTCTGGCCGGGCAAGTACAGATGCTGTCCGCCGAGGCGATATGGCAAAGAAACAGGACCTCTCACGCCCCAACGAGCCACTTGGTAGCCTTGAGTTTGAGGCCGACGTCGGTCAGTCGTGCGAGGATGAACGCAATATGCTTGAGATGGGCGGCCCATTCGGCGGAGGAAACGATGACGTTATTCTAGAATTGTCCCAGGGCGTCGTCCATCAACCTCAAACGGCATGCAGCGGGAGCGGAGGTGGCCCTGGGGTGTGACAAAAGACGTTTTGTCCATGGACATCGAATCCATGAGGACCGCACGGTATGCGGCCTTTACGTCCAGTTTGGAGAAGGAGGTGGACCTGCAAAACGCATGGAGGAGCTCGTTGACACCGGGCATGGGGTAGGCGTTGGCCATGGTGACCTTGTTGAGCTCACAAACGTTGATGCAGAATCTATAGGATCCGTCAGGTTTGTGCACCATCACGACGTTTGGGCGCCAAATGGCAACCGCCGGTTCGATGACCCCAGCCGCGAGGAGCTCATCGATCTGCTGCCCTATCAGGTCAGTGATCTCAGAACACTGTTGCTGGATCTTTTGAGCGGCAGGTGCCGCCGTACCGGCGCCGATACGGTGGGTGGTGGAAACGGCATTCAGGTCAGTGAGCTTTGTGGCAAAGATGTTGATATGGCGGTGGAGGAGAGCATCCAACTCTTGACGCTGCTCGACTGGAAGATGACCATCCACCAGGCAAGGTGGTGCTGCGTCTGTCAGAGGGTCAGAATAGGTGAAGGCGTGGAGGGTGGACGGGGTCTATGGCTCAACCTGGGTGGCTGAAGCGAAGAGGGAAACTGATCAAACTCTGACCGGATTTCGACCTCTTTTCCCAGACCCAATTCGTCCGCCGGTTCGGCTTCGGATGGGGTGATGGCAGCATGTGGAGGGTAAAGCTGGCCATGTTGGCCGGTTCTTGGGGGTTTTGGGTTTCCGTTGGCCTGGGTGCGTCCGCATTCCATGGGGACGATGTTGTATGATCCGTTGGGGAGGCGGAGGTACAAAACATTTGTGCCCCAATCAAGGGCTGCTGCGGATGGTTTCAGGAAGTCGTTGCCGACCAACACACGATCAGTGTTGGTGTCCGTGACGGACGCAATGACGAACGTAGTGACATTCTGATGCGGACCGTAAGTTTTGGGAGCCATCCGACCGCCTTGGCTGGCCCAGAGAAAGTCCCATTCTTGTGGTCAGGAGCAACAATGTGGTCCTCCCATCGGAGCCGTCGGATGGTGTTGAAAATGACGACAGTGGGACATTCTCCGTAGTCAATAACACCTCAGACTGGTGCATTTTGGAGCCATGAGCTTCCCATCATCACCATCAACCCATCTCCGATTTTCTCGGTTTAGGCAAAGACAGCTTCATATCAATGTCAAACAGCTCCTTTGCTGGCTACCTAAAACATGGGGGGTAGAACCCCATACACGAACGTGCAAAAACGTTCATCTCAAGTGAAGTGGGATGATCGGGTGTTCGTGCTCCCTATGGCGGATTGGTAGAGGGGTTGATGAAGACGGTACTTTGCGCGGCAGGTTTGTTCGAAGGGTTACCGACCTGGAGAGTTGGTACAACCCCCGCCTGGAGGACGCTCAAGAGGTGGAAGTCATAGAATCCAGGAAGTGACACGTGCTGCTTGCATAGCTGATTACTTAAGATTCTAACGACAGTCTCAGCCTTCTTGACATCACTGTCGAGGAAACCAGAGTTGTGGGACACACTGATGCAGGTTGTTCAGGTAGTCTGCCAACCAGGTCATGTTTCCACGTCCAACTGGATGCTGGGCTCATCAAGAATATGGATGTCCACCCTCATTAGCATGGCACGGGCCAGGGCCAGCTTCAACTTGCAGCTACCGGACAGGGCGGCCACAGGGCGCTGCTGCCACTCGGGCTTAAGGCCTACGCTTGCCAGGGGGCTAGCCACATTGCACCTCTTAATGCCAGCCAGGGTAGGCTCCTTCAGGATGACCTCCACTACTGGCATCTCAGCCATCAACGAGTCCAGGTTGTGCTTCACGTACACCGTCTCCAGTTCATCCAGGCCGGGAAAGTCCTCAAGCTGGCTGTTGGCACTGGCCCTCACGAGGGCAGACTTGCCAGGGCCATTGAGGCTGCAGAGACCATTGCGGAGACCACGCTTGGGCCACAGGCCAACACTGTTGAGAAGTATCCATGTATTTATGTATTCATTCTTTTATTCCTTCTTCTAATGAAATAGGAGAAAATGCCGCCACTGACCAGCACATGTACGTGAGAATGTCATGCCGGCACCCACGGCACAATAGGGCGGGAGTAAAAACAGAAGAAAAAGGAGAAAGGGCATCAAAGGGTCTGGAAACTCTCCTCTCCCTCCAAGGAATCGGTGTAACACATTTCAGACAAGGCAAGAGGGCTAAGGGTCCACGGTCATGGTGGCGGGCGGGAGAGACTCCCAGTGACAAGTCCAGCCCCCCACGCTACAGGCCAAAGTCTCGAAGCACTCCACACTGCTGCCGGATCCCTGCAATAGGGTCACTGCCCACACCGACCACCCCGGCTGGTCTGCCCCCTTGCGTTGTAGGCTAGGCACAGATCCCTGTCCTTGTCGTTGTTGATTAACTGCTTCACATAACTCCTAGTCCCCCATGCTGATCCTCAGCACCTCCTTGGCCAACTTTTTGCCATCCTCCTTGGACATGACCGTCTGCAGAAAGGGCATCATAACCTCAAGGCAGTCGGCCTCCTCAAAGTTCTTTTGAATCACCCTCTTGGCGCAATGGTGCTGATGTAGTTGAGGGTGATAATGAGGCCGCCGTCCACAGTCATGGGTGCAAGGACATCCAGGGTGTTCTTGACACTAGACAGCACCATGGACACCAGGTCATTTGGAACTTCAGCACAATTGCTCAAGGGAGGAGCACGTTTCCTCAAGCTGTGGCACGACGTTGCAGAGAGTTTGTGACAGAGAGTTTGTGAACCATCTCAGGAACCTCAGACGGGTGTGCGATGGAACTCACCAGCTCTGGGATGAGAAGCTCAATATGCTTTTTCCTGATTGTCTGGGAAACTTCAAACATCACGTTTGTGGCCGTGTTCTTCACCTTTAAGGTTGTTAATGTCATGCTCGGGTAGAGTTCAGTTGAGCATGCTCAACTCTAACTCGCCCGTCCGAGTTCACCTCTAACCTGGAGCGCCCGAGTTAGAGTTCAACTCGGAGGGTACGAGTCGGAGTTAGAGTTGGGGACCCAGGCCACGAGTCGAGTTAGTGTCCGAGTTTTTAGAGTACGTACTCTGACTCGCACTGCGCGGAACACTCCGAATTTTGAATTTTGAACTCGGACTCCAACTCCCCTCCCACGACATCCTCACTTCACCCCCCCACCCACCCCACCCCAGTCAGAGTTTAAGAGTTCAGAGGTAAGTTCACCTCAAATTCGCCTCACCCTTTGCCGTACAGTGCGCTCCGAGTTCGAGTTGAACTCTAACTTGGGTCGCCAAACTCAGACTCGAGTCGCCTTCGACCCAGCCTTTGAGTTAGAGTTAGACTCCAAGTTTAAGCCCTGCCAGGCGAGTCGAGTAGAGTTCCACTCGCCTGGGGCTGGTCCGAGTTCGAACTCAAACTCTAACTCTCGAGTTTGGGCTAGTTAGAGTAGAGTTCAACTCGGGTAAACTCTTACAACAGCCATACTTCACCTACTGCTTGGTGTCACGCATAGCCTCAGAGACCTTGGACAGGATGGTCAGCAGACACGGACCCAGGTGCCTGGGCCCGTTGTGAGACAGGACATCAAGAAGGTTCAGAGATGTCTCCTCAGCCTTGCAGTTGTTGCCGTGGGACATGTTATCAAACAGGGCTAGCTGGGGGTGCTTGGCAGCAAAGGCGCAGAAGGACAAGCGCACTCCACAGCCAGCAGCATCTGCCGGTGCCTTCACAGCAGCCAACTTGTCAGTGGGTGAGGATGGTGGCATGGTGGAGATCAGGAAGGGCTCGGCCGCATGGCTAAACACCTCCAAGAGCACCTTCACCGCCACCGTAGAAGCCTCAGGAGCGACAATGTTCTGGTCTCCGGCGGCAAACTTTATGTGGGTCAATCTTGTTTGCCAGAGACATGCTGATGTTGTCAGCTTTTGTCATGGCAGCTATCTCCTCAACCGCCACCCCCAGGACTCGGGCATCACCATCGCGAGCAGCTTTTGCTGTGGCTTAATGATGTTCTTGCTCTGCTCCGACTCCCCGAAGGGAAGAAGCTGCTGCTAACGGGACCTTCTTGCCAACAGGCTTACGCAGGGGCATTGTTGATGTCTTGCAAAAGACCCAAATGCATTCAGGCGCTGGAGAGATGTGCAAGCACGTTCTAGGAACCTCTCCAAACAAAAAAGCAGCAAGCTGGCAGATGAAGCGCCCACCCCTCCATCAGACTGGGGGCCACCTTAAAAGCCTCAGCAGTCAGTAGTGCCTGGTTTCTGGTCTTTGACCAGACATCTCATTTTCTTGTACTTTTTTGTTCTTGAATTTTCCTTTTTTTTTGTTTTTTTTTTTGTTTGTTTGTATGTTTTGTTTGGAGAAGATACATCATTCACAAGGGGGGCTTTTCCTTGTTACACTCCAACTGCAGGAATTTTGGCGACAATCAGCTCACAGGCACTATTCCAGAGTCGTTTGCTGGCCTGAATGCCCTGGCAACATTGTGAGTGACTTGAATAGACAAGGATGTAGAAGGCAATGAATGGCAGTGGGATGACCTGATAGAACAGGATGTCAACATGTATTTTTAACCGATGGCCTAGAACATAGAAAAAATCTTCCAAGAGTTCTCAGCAGAGAGCAGGCATGAACCAACAGAAGCATTTAACTTTGCAGCATACAGAACAATATGCTGCAGTGCTGCGCAGGCTGTTGTCCTTGAAGTGAACAATGTTGTGGAAAAGAAGAAAACAGGAGCAGAAACTACCACAGGCTTGAATATCCACGCTGTGGAAGAGACTGAATGTTGACAGAGAACTGTGTATGTGTCTTTTTGTGAATAGACAACGAAATCGATGCATGGCACCAAGGGAGGAAAGGTTGAGGGGAGAGGAGCGTACTACCTCTGTGGCTAAAAGTGGCTTTGCGATTTGCTCAAGGATCTTCCATACCCAAGCATGGAAGATCCGAAGCCTTTCTTCCTTGCCCTTGCTTTGTCAGCCAGACACCTCCTTGCTGAGTGAGTGCGCAGTCAAAGCACGTTGTTTCCACATCGTGGTGATCAGTCAATTCGGTTTTCTGGACTTAAATGCATCTGAATCACATTCTGGGCAGTGCGGCAGGCCATGCAGGCGACATGCAGAGAGGTCACTGACATCCCATGTGTAGAAATCATTTTACCAAGCATGTGACATGCTTGACATATCATCTGCGGTGAGCAAACATGTGAGCTGCAGATCACTGTTCAACAATCAGCTCACTGGCAGTATCCCAGCTTCTCTCGGTGCTCTAAAAAATCTACAGATACTGTAAGTGGCTACTTTGGTGCAAATTGTCTGTATGCGATGGAGATGTGTGGTATGCACAAAGCAGATTTACAACAAGGCATGCAGAATGATTGTCTTCTTATGTTCCCGACTTCCTCCACCAGAAAGGTGCACTGCATCTGAGAACCTTTGAGGTGCAGACAGGAGGGATCCACTCTGTGCTTTCGTGTACTATATTCTGGAACACGTGATATGGGGAGGGGAGGGCTCTGGACGGAAGGGATTAGCTTGGTTTTTCCAATGTGAAACTGGATGATGCTTTCCCTTCAGGGCCACCCAGTTTACTGTGACAGTTTTGCCTGTTGGAAGTCAGAGAGCAAGGGTTCCACTACTGTTGTTGGGGAGCTTCATGGACGTGCCAAACTCACCGCCACATGTGGCAAGTGCTTATCCAACTTTGGTGTTTTTTCCCTTGGTCATCCAGTTTACCTAGTTGCCGTAGCCTTCCTGCATGTGCTCCTCAAGCAGCCTTGTTTTGCCCATGAGTGCACTTTGGCCATTTCCTCCCAGACGACGGAGAGATGGAGCTTGTTTTACCTCTTTGGAGAAGGCCGTGGAGGATCTAGGAGAGAGCACCACCAATAGCCTGTCTCCCAGGATCCACAAAGCAGTGCTAGGCAAGGGTCTGATGCAAGAGAATAAGTCGCTTGCTTTGAAGGATGTCTTCTCGAGGTCCCACACTTTGATGAGTTGAGTTATGGGGATGCGCCCTGCCTTCAAGTTACTTCAAGCACGGGCTTACAGGACTCAAAACAGTGGGGATAGGAGCCTGTGGAATCTGCACAGCATGATTTTGTTTCCATGGTTAGCAGGTAGTCCACCTGCTTCAGTGGTGGCCACATTACATGCTTCCCATATGTCTATCAGCAAAGCTCCCCATGATTTCTGCACATATAGCAAGATCCGGGCGGGTAGTCGGAGTTGACCCCGACCAGCTTCACCGGGGAAGGCTGCTTCTGGCCGTCAGACTGCTTGAGTTCAGGGGCCTCGTATCCTTTGAGGCGGGCCCACTCATCATCCTACGCGGCCTTCCGCCGGGCAGCCCTCTCCGCCTCTTGCAGGGTCGAAAAGCACTGATAGGAAAGGGGCTGCCCAGGCTTGGCGGGCAGGGCCCGCAGGAAAGACTGTGCGACCCGCTGCTCAGGTGTGTGCGGGTCCGTGGGGGTGATATCCCGAAGTTGGATGGTCAGGTCGCTGATGGTTTCTCTTGACTCCTGCCGAGCCCAACCCGGCTGGATCTAGGTGGGTCCCTTCGGCCCGGGATCGAACTGCTTGCACAGCTGATCCTCAGGTTCCTCAAAATCCAGGATGCGTGCTGCTCACTCAGCTGATCACTAAATTTTCTGAAAACAATCTCATCCTTCTTGAGATCACTGTCGAGGAAACCAGAGTTGTGGGACTCACTGATGCAGCTCACACAGTTGTGGTTGTTCAGATAGTCTTCCAGCCAGGTCATGTTTCCCACGTCCTAGTAGAGAGTGGGATCATTGAGCATATAGATGTCCACCTTCAACAGCATGGTACGGCCCAGGGTGGCCACAGGGCTCTGCTGCCACTTGGGCTCCGTTTCGCAAGGGACTAGCAACATTGCACCTCTTAATGCCGGCCAGGGTGGGCTCCTTCGTGATCACCCCCACTACTGGCATCTTAGCCAGTGACGAGTCCAGGTTGTACTTAACGTACACCGCCTTCAGCTCCTCCGGGCTGAGAAAGCCCTCCAGCTGGCTGTTGCCAATGGCCTTCATAAGTGTGGACTTGCCAGGGCCGTCCAGGTTGCAGAGACCATTGCAAGGACCACACTTATGCCACAGTCTGGCACTGTTGAGAAGTGTGCTTTTTCTGTAGGGTAGGCTGAACTTTCACTGGCACAGGTAGTCGTCGTTGTTGTTGTTAATCAACTGCTTCATGTTATGGGACTCGTAGTCCGCCATGCTGATCCTCAGCACCTCATTGGTCACCTTCTTGGCATCCTCCTTGGACATGACCGTCTGCAGAGAATGCATGACCGACTTAAGGCAGTCAGCCTCCTCAAGGTTTTTTTTTAATCACCCTCGTGGCGCAATGGTGCTGATGTAGAAGAAGGTGATGATGAGGCCGTCATCTATGGTCACGGGTGCAAGGACATCCAGGGTGTTCTTGACAACGGACTTCACTATAGTGGCACTCTCTCCTCACTGTAGCAAATTCTGCTGAATAGCAGAGGATCATCAGTAGCTTGTGTGCCTTGGTTGCGTTGGAACAGATCTCAGGGTCAGTGGCCTTCCTGCTGACAAGCTCCAAAGCATGCACGAGATTTTCCAGGAAGGGGATTGCATTCAGGGAGGGCATCAACAAGCTTTCTCACGTTCTTGGTGGTGATGATGGCCTTACGCTTGAAGGGGGGAGCACATTTCCTCGAGCCATGGCACTACAATGGAGAGCGTGGAGGCGTTCACAGCCTGCAAAAAATGTGGTGACAGAGAGTTTGTGCACCATCTCGGGAGCCTCAGTCGGGTGTGCGATGGAGTTCACCAGCGCTGGGATGAACAGCTTGGTATGGGCTTTCCTGATGGACTGGTAAACTCAATCATCACGTTTGTGGCCGTGTTCTTCAACTAATTGTTGGAGTTGCCCTGGCCTCAGAGACCTTTGGCACAGACCAAGGCATCTGGGCCCGTTGTGAGACAGGACGTCAAGAAGGTTCAAAGATGCCTCCTCGGCCTCCCAATTGTTGCCGTCGGACATGCTCTGATACAGGGCTGGCTGGGGCTGCCAGACAGCAAAGGCGCAGACAGACAAACACACCGCACGGCTGGCAGAATCTGCCGCTGCCGTGACAGCAGCCAGCTTGTCAGTGTGGAGAGTAAGGATGGTGGCATGGTGGGGATCAGGAAATGCTCTGCCGCATGGCTAAACACCTCCAAGAGCCCCTTTATGGCCACCGTAGAAGCCTCAGGAGCGACAATGTTCTGGTCTCAGGCGGCATACTTGATGCGGGTGACAATCTTGTTTGCCACAAACATGCTGATGTTGTTATCCTTTTTCATGGCAGCTATCTCCTCGGCCGCCACCCCCAGGACTCGGGCATCCGTATCGCAAGCAGCTTTTTCCGTGGCATAATCATATTCTTACTCTGCTCAGAATCCTTGAAGGGAAGAAGCTGCTGCTAACGGGGCCTTCTTGCCAACAGGCTTGCGTAGGGGCATTGTTGATGGCTTGCAAAAGACCCAAATGCATTCAGGCGCTGGAGAGATGTGCAAGCACGTTCTAGGCACCTCTCCGAACACAAAAGCAGCAAGCTGGCAGATGAAGCGCCCACCCCTCCATCAGACTAGGGGCCACCTTCAAAGCCTCAGCAGCCAGTAGTGCCTGGTTTCTGGTTTTTGACCAGAAATCTCATTTTCTTGTATTTTTTTCGCTTTTTAAAAATGTTTTTATGTTTTGTTTGAAGAAGATACATCATTCATGAAATGGGGGCTGTTTCTTGTTGCATTCTAACTGCAGGGAATTTGCCATCAATCAACTCACTGGCACCATTCCAGAGTCGTTTGTTGGCCTTAATGCCCTCACAACATTGTGAGTGACTCGCATAGACAAGGATGTAGAAGGCAATGAATGGCAGTGGGATGACCTGATAGAACAAGATGTCCGTTGTCCGTCGGTTGGCGGCGTCGTGCTTGGAGAGGGGTCGGGGCAGGCGCAATGAAGTTGACCAGCTGGGGTGGTTGGCACGGGCGGTGTCCTTGTTCGCGCAGCGGCAGTCTGTTGCTGGGATTCGGCAGCAGTGTCGTGTGGTCCGCGACTTCGGTTTGTGGCGTGGTTGTCTGGACCCGACGTTGGGCAGTGTCGCATATGTTGAGCTGCCGCGGCCATGGCCCCTTGGCCCTCTTACGCTTTCAGACCTTTGCTACTATGCCGTTGGACGGCAAGGAGAATCTACTCAGTCCTTAGCTCTTGTTTCCCTGCTTTTCCTATCCACCTCATTGTGCCGTGGGTGGCGGCGTTTGCATGCTTTCATACCCCGATGTTGTGCCGGTCAGGGGCGGCGCTTGCATGTTCCTTCTCATTAATTCAGTTGAATTGAAAAAAACAAAGAACAAGATATCAAAATGTCTTCTTGACTGATTGGCCTAGAGCATGAAAATGTTTTTCTAAGAGTGTGTGTGCTCAGCAGAGAGGAGGCATCAAGGAACAGAGGCATTCAACCCTGCAGCACGCAGAACAATTCGTTGACC
>SZWC01003106.1:110320-120400 GCA_023375785.1 Penium margaritaceum | reverse complement strand
GGGGGGGGGGGGGGGGGGGGGGGGGGGGGGGGTGCAGATGCGACGACTTCGATTTGTGGCCAGTGACGTATCGAAGTCGTGGTGTAGTAGTCGTGGTCAGTCATTGACGTTGTTAAGTGCCTGTCTACAACGACGAGAGACCGTGATTCACTCGTTCCATCTTTTGCTGAATGCATTACATCTTGTTCCATGGTAGACAACATGTACCACGGTCAGTGGAAAACATTGTTCCTAGCATGGGTGTGTTACTCGCATGGATACTCACTACCTAAGGAACTGAACACTTTGCTATTGAATAATGCTTTTCTCTTCTAGTGCGGTAGTCTGTTCCATGATACACAAACACTAAGGTTTTCCAGCTCCGGTGAAACTGCCCACTTTGACTGATAGCACAATGTCTTGCCCGGCATCAGTTGATATCGTGCCGGATGACCTGCTGAAGGATTGGCTGATTGTATGCGGCAAAATCATTGTGCCCTCATTCACATGCTCATTGTACCATGAGAGGTTTGCTTCTAAGGGACCTGACAGTTGAAATGAAGGCACATAAAAATCTAGTACATAACCCCCTCGACCTGCTGGTGGCTACGTCTTTCCAAATAAAGCATGAGGCAATGAAGCATGAATTAAGAAATGGGGTCTCTGTTGCGGGGAAAGTGCGAACTGACGTCCACCCAGAGTAGAAATCAGATGGGATGATGCACATGATTACAGCGGGGTCAAGAGCTTGATGGATACTATCTTGATGGATGAAGAGCATCTGAGAAACACAGGGAACATCTGTTGGTGCCGATGCAACGGGCTGTGGGGTCGCAAGCAGGCTCCAGCAATTCCAGTTTCTCCCAGCCAAAGGCTTCTACTTGACCCTGCCAATTCCCCACCTTGCTAGTTCAGACCGTGTAGAGTCAGGTTCGATCCAATCTGAAAACTGAAAATTCTGAATCGACCCCATCTGATCTGAATCCAATCTGATCCGACTGGGCATTTCTTTCCCCAGGGTGGGCTGCTCCTTCTACTCACGCTGTGTCTTCTTTGCAGGTACCAGTGCGTCAAACGGTCACCGTTCCGCACATTGTCCTCCTCTGGCTGTGATGCTGGTTAGGCACTATCTGCCCACCATGGAGATCACCTTTGTACTGGTGGTTTGGCAACTGCCAGATGGGGGAGAGGCCACGGACTGTGCCCAGAGCTCCTGGCCTAGTGCATCGAGGGCCGAGTGGTGCAACCTCACTTGATTGCGTTTGCGGTCCCTCCCGATAGGGAGCAACCCATGGCAATAGATGACAGTGCACCCCCAGGTGGGGTCCGTGACATATGACACAATGATCGACGCAGCCTCCGGTGCCGGGCTGGTCGCAGGTGGCTTATTGCCCATTCGTTCCTAAAATGATTTGTTGCTTTATGGGAGAATCACATGGGAAATAACTGAGAATCTTGTAATCAATTTGTCCAGTCATTTCCGTCATTATGGCATCCTATCCTAGGATCACCTAAATACATAGACATATGTTACACTACAGACAGAACAAACACATGGAGGCTTCCCAGCCTTGTTCTGGGTGGCGCTCCTTCTTCATTAAGGCTCTATGTGGTGGCTTTCCATTTATGATGGCTTGTACATACAAAATTCCAAGTTTAAAGGGAGTTCATGTGGCTCATCATGCACACTAACTTCAATAGTCGGATAACATGCAAGTCACTAGAGTTTTTCACCTTTGTTTTAGGCTACCACGTCCAAAATTCCAAGAGACTTCACAGCAGCAGGAGCAGAGGAAGCAGCAGCAGCAGCAACAGCAGCAGCAGCATCAGCAGTCCCGGCAGCAACAGGCGTCACAGCGGCCTCCAGCGCCGCCCACGCAACAGCACCAGCAGGTGCAGCGGCCGCTACAGCAACAGCCGCCGCCGAAGAAGCAGGTGCCGCCGGTGCAGCAGCAACAGCGGCGACAGCAGCGACAGCAGCGGTCTCAGTCTGCACAGCCCTCGCAGGAGTCCGGTCCATGGCGGGAGCGCCCTCTGTCGGCCGCCACGGAGAAGCTCTCCTCGTTGTTGCGACGTCGGTTCCTGTAACCTCGTCAGTTGCGCTTAGTCCACACCTTATGCGCCATGCTTGACAAGGACGTGTCGAACTACGCGCTTCCGCCAATGCACGTCCGGGACCCGCTCCCGGGCACCCCGGTGCTCCGTCCGGGTCCGCCCCCTTCCCTTCCGTCTCGGGCTAGCCGGTTCGTGACGCCAGCAGACCGTGGCTCTCCAGAGGGCTCGCACTGCGTACACTCTGGCCCGCAGCTGCAGCAGATCCCCTCCGGGCACTCTCTACCCCGCTCTTCGAGGCAGGCGGGCGCCGGATGGCCGGTCGCGGGCCAGGGCTCGATCCTCGGTCGCCCACCCCCGTTGGGGAGTGCCAACCAGCCCCCCCAGCCTCTAAGCCGGCCGCAGGCGGCCGCGGCTGCACCCCTTCCTAGAGGTTGGCACCTTGAGCCACCCGCTATTGTGCCCGGCATTGCTCCCGGGTGGGACGCTCCTGGGCCGGATGCCCCCAGCCCCCACCATCCGGCACCCCTGGCATTGGTGCCCGGCACCTTTGCTGCCCCTGTCACGGGGCCGCAGGTGCAGGGAGGATACTCCGCGGTCCCTCCGCCCCTTGGGTGTCCCCAAGGAACCTTTTCGTCGCTGCGTCTTGCTCCGGTTGTCTACCGGGTCCTTCCTAGCCAGGGAGGGGGCGGGTCAGGGACTGAGCCCGGAGTACCTGGCCTGGTGCACCTAGGGCCCTTCGGTCTTTCGCCTCAGTGGGTGAGTGGGATGAGCGCCTCGCCGTCCGTGCCTCCTCCGGGTTCGCCTATGCCGCCACCCCCCCTTCCTCTCCCCCCCTTCCTGCCCCCTCTCCTGGCCTGTCCCCACCCCCCTTCCATGCCTCCTTCCCTGCTTCTCTTCCTTTCCTTGCTTTACACCCCTCTGCCCGTTCCTCCACCCCACCCGCCTCCCCCGCCTCCCTCGCCTCCCTTACCTCCTCCACCTCCCCCACCTCCCCTCCTTCCCTCCCCTCTCCCACCTTCCCCACCTCCCCCACCTCCCCTCCTTCCCTCCCCTCTCCCACCTTCCCCACCTCCCCCACCTCCCCTCCTTCCCTCCCCTCTCCCACCTTCCCCACCTCCCCCACCTCCCCTCCTTCCCTCCCCTCTCCCACCTTCCCCACCTCCCCCACCTCCCCTCCTTCCCTCCCCTCTCCCACCTTCCCCACCTCCCCCACCTCCCCTCCTTCCCTCCCCTCTCCCACCTTCCCCACCTCCCCCACCTCCCCTCCTTCCCTCCCCTCTCCCACCTTCCCCACCTCCCCCACCTCCCCTCCTTCCCTCCCCTCTCCCACCTTCCCCACCTCCCCCACCTCCCCTCCTTCCCTCCCCTCTCCCACCTTCCCCACCTCCCCCACCTCCCCTCCTTCCCTCCCCTCTCCCACCTTCCCCACCTCCCCCACCTCCCCTCCTTCCCTCCCCTCTCCCACCTTCCCCACCTCCCCCACCTCCCCTCCTTCCCTCCCCTCTCCCACCTTCCCCACCTCCCCCACCTCCCCTCCTTCCCTCCCCTCTCCCACCTTCCCCACCTCCCCCACCTCCCCTCCTTCCCTCCCCTCTCCCACCTTCCCCACCTCCCCCACCTCCCCTCCTTCCCTCCCCTCTCCCACCTTCCCCACCTCCCCCACCTCCCCCGCCTCCCCCTCCCCCCCCCCCTCCCCCGCCTCCCCCACCTCCTCCCCCTCCTCCACCTCCTCCTCCGCCTCCTCCGCCTCCTCCGCCAGCTCCCTGTCCTCCGCCTCCGCCCCCACCTCCTCCGCCTCCTCCACCTCCTCCTCGTTCCTTGCCGCCTCCTCCGCCTCCTCCACCGCTTCCTCCCTCTTGGGTGTTCTTTGATGGCGTCGCCGACACTCATGGTCCTCGGGCGGGCGGGGCTGGGGCCGTACTTTTTGACCCCCAAGGTGTTGTGCGCTGCGCATGGCTTCACATTGCGAGCCCTACCACCAACAATGAGGCGGAGTATGCGGCGGTGCGGTTGGGGGTCGGCCTTGCGACAGAGGCCGGTTTGCAACATGTGCTATTCGTGGGGGATTCTCAACTATTAGTCAACCAGCTCCGTGGCCGCTACAGCATCAAACTGGACCGCCTCCGTCTGCACCGTGACGCGGCTTTGGAGGCCATGCGGGGCATCCAGCGGACCTCGTTCCATTGGGTCCCTCGCGAGAAGAACGCCATCGCCGACCGACTGTCCAAAATGGGGTTAGCTCTGTCAGGGCCCCGGCAGGTTGTGGAGGAGGGTGTCCCTCAGGATGTGCGCAGTCTGGGAGGGGCGGCCTTGCTAGATGCTGCTAACCTGGTGCGAGGGGGCTTGGAGGGTCTCCTAGAGGTTCGGGGAGCGGTCCGGCCAGTCCATGACCTCCTCATCTGCACGGCCTGGGAGGGTCTCGTGGATATGTGCTGGGAGCGGCTTGGTGGGGTGGTAGCCGGCCAAGCGGGTGTCAACCACTCTTCTCTCATCTCCGCTCCCGAGGTTAAGCGGCGCGTGTATGGGGAGTCGCGCCGGAGGGTTGCGGCTATCTTTGAGCGCTGCTTGTCCTGGGTGGTGGTTTCGTCCCTTGACGCAGATGCCCTACGCGTCCGTTGGTTTCTCCTCCTCCACCTCCAAGTCCTGCTGTGTCGGACGGTGGCCTCGGAAGAGGGAGATCAGGGGCTGCGTTCAGGGCGTGGGGAGGGGCGTCGTCGTCCCGAGCACGAGATTATACTGGAGCGCTGTCGGAGGTTTGTGCAGGGTGACTGGGCGGGTCTCGTGGAGGAGGCGATGGAGTCCACCAGGGCCGCATTTCGCCCTGCCCCTCCCGAGCGGCCTACAACTCGCCTGTCGTCGACGCAACGACTTGTAGCGGCAGAGGGGCAGTGGCGGCGTACAGTTCGCATGGTGCACCAGGGTGCTCCAGGCCGAGGGGTGGAGATGCTCTCGGCGCGCCCTCCGGCGGCTGGTACAGAGAGCACTCGTCGGGCTCTGCAGGAGCGTCATCCTCTGTCGGCGTCCCCGTTGGCCCCTTGGATCGACCCCTTCGTGCCCCCGGAGGGCCTTCTTCTCGATGCAATCACGGAGGATCTAGTTGTGGAGGCCTTGCGGGAGGCACCGCGGGGCTCTGGGGCCGGCCCAGGGGGTCTGACTTGCGACATGCTCCGTGACCTCGTCCTTGACACTCCGGGTAGGCCGGAGTCTCTGACGGCTGTGGTTCGTCTCATCCTTCCCGGGGTGCTGCCACGGGAGGCTGCCACGTTCTTGGGGCGCAGTCGCCTGGTTCCCTTGCTCAAGGGGGACACCGAAGAGGAGGGAGTCCGACCCCTTGCCATGGGTGAGGCATTGTTCCGGCTGGCTGGTCGGGTCTTGCTGCTGCGGGATAAGGAGAAGATCACAAAGGCGTTGCAACCTTTGCAGTTTGGGGTGGGCATGTCAGAAGGGGCGGCGTTGCTGGTGCGGGGGGTGCGGGCCATCTTGGGTGCACATCCCTCGTTTTGGCTTCTCCGCCTCGACATTCGCAACGCCTTCAACGAGATTGAGCGCAACAGCGTGTTTGCGGCTGTGCGTGACAGGGGTCTCGGCTCTTGGGTTCCTTTCTTGCGACAGTTCTACACGTCCCCTGGGCAGCTGCTGTTTTTGGGGGTGAGTGCGCCGACCGTCTTGGAGAGCCAGCGCGGGGTGCGGCAAGGTGACCCGTTGGGGCCTGTCCTCTTCGACTTGGCCCTTCTGCCAGTGTTGGAGGCGGGTGCGGCAGAGTTGCGTAGCCAACAGGGGGTTGCGTTGGGTCACGTCGGGGCCTTCCAGGATGACACCACCATTTGCGCCGAGCCGGAGGCCTTGGCCAGGTGCTTCTCCTCCATGCTCCGAGTGGCTAGCGACCAGGGGCTTGAGGTTCAGCCGAAGAAGTGTCTCTTATGGCGGCAGACGGGTGGGGCACTTCCAAGCGCGTTGGCTGGGATTCCATCGACAGTGGAGGGGGTGGAGCTGTTGGGCTGTCCTATTGGGTCTGCTGGCTTTCAGAGGGGATGGGGGGAGGAGTAGCTACGTGAGCAGACCCGTGAGCTCCTACTGCTCCCGCAGCTAGAGGATCCGCAGGCGGCGGTGACGATGCTCCGGTTGTGCATTGTATCCCGAGCAGACTTCCTTGTGCGCGCTCTGCCCCCTGACACCGATTGGCTGCGGGTGTTGCAGGAGTTCGATTCCGCAGTGTGGCGTTCTCTCCTGGGCATCCTGGGGGTGGTGGAGGCCCCGCCGGACTCCCATGCTGGCGCTTTGCAGGGGTTGGCGCGACTCCAAGCGCAGTTACCGTTTGACGCTGGGGGCATGGGCCTTTTTGCTGCGGCTCCAAGGGCACACCTTGCCTACGCGTGCTCTTCTGCGGCCTTGCTCCAGTCTCTTCATGACCTCTTCGGCCCCCACCTTCTTGCGGCTCGTGAGATGGAGTTGTTGTGTCCTCTTTGGGAGGATTCTGTGGAGCACCTGCCAGCTTCCATTGTCGCACGCTTGCCCGCGCTTGAGGTCCTTCGCCAGTGTGCTGGTCGGGGGTTGTACCAGCAGCTCAGCCCGTCCTTCTTCCATTTTCGGCGTCTGCAGTGGTTGGAGGAGGTGGAGATGGTCGGGGCTGCGCTGTTCCCGGAGGCGTGTGAGGCTATGGTGCGGAGGTGCTGGGCGGTGGGGTCCCGCGGAGCGGCTCTCTGGCTTCAAGCCAGCCCTGCGAGCCCTCGTGATCGTCTCTACTTGGCCCCGGCCGACTTTCGGCTCCACGCCCAGCTTTGGCTGGGTTTGCCACTGGGATATCTCTCTATCCATGGCCGTCATGGGCTCCTTCCGGCGGATGTCACGCGCCGTGCAGGGTCTGGACCGATTATTCGCGTCCACCATGCCATTTGGGACGAGTTGGCGGAGATTTGTTGTGAGCATTCCCTCCGTGCGATAGTGGAGCCGGAGGGCTTGCTGCCCGAGGGGTTACGGCCAGATGTCCTTGAGTTCGACTCGGCCCAGGGCACGGCGTGGGTGGTGGACGTTACCACGGTGGACGCCCAGTCGGACAAGGTGAAGGAGGAGGGGCAGGCTCTTTCGGCGGCGGAGGCCGCAAAAGAGAAGCACTATAAGGCCGCCCTTGCGCAGCTGCCGGGGTACCGGCTGCGCACGGTGGCTTGGGAGACCTTCGGCGGTCTTGGGCCGGATTCTTGGCGCTTCATCCGGCGCCTGGCGGCGTTGTGCCTCGAGAAGGGTCGGGGCAGGCGCAGCGAGGCTGACCAGCCGGGGTGGTCGGCGCGTGCGGTGTCCTTATTCGCGCAGCGGCTGTCCGTTGCTGGGATACGGCAGCAGTGTCATGTGCTCCGCGACTTCGGCTTGTGGCGTGGCGGACTGGACCCGGCGCTGGGCAGTGTCAAACCTGTTGAGCTACCGCGGCCGTGGCCCCTTGGCCCTGTTACGCTGTCTGACCTTTGCTACACTGTGCCGTTGGACGGCGAGGAGAGTCTCCTCTGTCCTTGACGCTTGTTTCCTTGCTTTCCCTCTCGTCTTTCTTGTGCCGTGGGTGGCGGCTTTTGCATGTTTTCATACCCCATATATGTGCCGGTCAGGGGCGGCATTTGCATGTTCCTTCATATTAATCAACAAGCCCCATTGCAAAAAAAAAAAAATAATAATAAAAAAAAATCCAAGAGACTTGAATATAGGAGAATATAACGAGCACCAAAAATCAAACTGGAAACATGAGGGCTGACAGTACGGTACATCGAAGTATCAGTTCCGATGTTTTGATGTTTCGATATTGATATCAATATCAATATTGAATCTCCAAGGTTTGATATCGATATAAAAGCAAACCAATATTGATACCGATATCGAAATGAACATTGGGATACCCCCACTCTACTTGTGCGTGGTCCGCCGCAAATCGCAAACTGTTGTCAGACACCCAGTTTTACCTTGCGCTGGAGGACAAATACTTCAACAACTTCGCCAAGGGTGAGATTACCAAGTTGTTTCCGGGCACGGACGGCGCGATGATCGAGGCGCACAAGGACAGGGAGCGCATGCTGGATGGCCAGCTGCCAGCTTAACGGTGGTTCGAGAGAAACCTCACGGGGCTGCGCGTCCTCCGTGAGCTGGCAAAGATCCTGCACGCGCAACCATGCTCCACCTCTGAGGTGGAGCGCTCTTTCTCAGCGCACTCCATAGTGCACACAGCGTGGCGCAACCGCCTGCGAGTGAATGCCATGGAGCAGCTGGTCAAGTGCAGCATCCGCGTCCGCTCAATGAAGCCTGCGCTGCCGAGGTGCACAGAGTTCATGTGCAACCAACCAGTAGACGGAGAGTGACAGTGATGGGGAGTCAGCCGTCGACGACGAAGGCCCCGCATACCCTGAGCCACTCCCGTGGACTGTTGAGTCCGACGCAGATGACGCGCCGGCTCAGCACCCGGCTGCACATCATCGCCTTGTCCGTCCACGGGCTCTGGAGCCAGAGGAGTAGAGTGCACAAGGCTGGAACGCACCCGATGTCATGTACTGTGCAATTCCTTATCAAAAACATTTCATACCTTGCCTCGTCTTGTCCGTCCACCAACTTCCCGTCTCCAAGTCCACACGGAATGGTCAGCTAAAAGGTAGCCGTTTCAATCATCATGGCCGCACCACAATCATCTGCATCCACTCTGATACGATTGGGCATTTGTTTCCCCAGGGTGGGCTGCTCCTTCTCCTCATGCTGTGTCTTCTTTCAAGGTGCCAGTGCGTCAGACGGTCACCATTCCGCACATTGTCCCCCTCTGGCTGTGATGCTGGCTAGGCACTATCTGCCCACCTTGGAGATCACCTTTGTACTGGTGGTGTAGCCACTGCCAGAGGTAAGCATGTTAAATTGAAATGGATAACAGTATCGATTTAAGTCAATGTCGGTTTCAAGTCGAAACCAAGTCGAGGCTTAACCGATGGTTGTCAAAATCGATACTAAGTCGATATCGATTTCGATTTCAGACATCATAGTCAACATGTCAAGGTCGATAAGAAAGAATCGATTTCCGATATAAAAAAATTGATGTCGACTCCACTACACACATGTAGTTTATGCCTAATTTAGGCAGCCTAAACATTCTGCTTGTGCTTGAACCTCCTTTGTGGAAAATAGTCAAATATGTTAGTCAAAATTGAGTCAAAATCGATATGATGCTGGAGTGAATTCGAGTCGAAATCAATATTGAATTCAACTTTCAAATCAAAAACGATGAAGTCAAAATTGAAATCGATACTTATGAAATCGAAGTCAATAACATTGATTTTGATTTCGATTTAACATCCCTAGCCAGAGAGGGGAGAGGCCACGGACTGTGCCTGGAGTTCCTGGCCTAGTGCATCGAAGGCTGAGTGGCGCAACCTCACATGATTACGTTTGTGGTCCCTCCCGATAGGTGGCGACCCATGGAAATAGATGATTAGTGCACCCCTCTCTGAGCATGTGGGGTCCATGACATATGACATGATCGATGCAGCCTCTGGTGCCGGGCTGGTCGCAGGTGGCTGAACACGTCAGCCGCTGGTCAATGAATGCTTCTTCTTCCCTTGGCTTCACATGTTCTTCTGACCAAACGTATGTGGTGCAGAAATCTTGGCTACAATTTGTTCACTGAAAGCATTCCACAGCTCCTGTCAGTCCTTATTCGCCTCACATATCTGTAAGTGAATCATGGGGATCTTTCTGGGAAAGAAAGACAATACACCCCCAGTACCAAGGGGAATATCCAGAGGACATGAATGTCATGGTCATGTCCTCAAGTTCCCAAAGTTCTATTGCGGCCTGCTGTGTCTCTTGTGCCTTCTCACTTGGTTCGCACACAAAAAAATTCGTGCACATGCTTTTCAAGAGGTTTTTGATGTAACGATGCGTAGCATCCCTACCCAAGCTTGCATGGAGTGAAGGACTTGGGGAGCCAAGCAATGTCTCCCCCCAGAGAGGGAGTGACAGTGCTGCAATCCCGTTCTTTGGGTACTGCTGTACTGAATATCGCAGTACAAGGTACCACAAACCCTCCCC
>SZWC01003106.1:24565-38629 GCA_023375785.1 Penium margaritaceum | reverse complement strand
TTCTAGAAGGCCAGGTGAGGGTCCAGGAAGGTGGCACACCTTCTAGAAGGGGTGACTTGTCCTACAAGGCATCTAGAGGTGTCTTGGTCTTCTGGACACCTTCCCTCCTACTAGAAGCAAGCTGAGGAATCTAGGAAGGGGCAGAAGCTTCTACAGGAGGGAAGGGATGCCTTCCTAGGTGGGAAAAGGACAGCCTACCAAGGAGCACTCTAGAAGCCATAGAATCTGCTAGGAAGCTCCAAATCTGGCATGCTTTGGTGTTCTGGAAAGCTTAGATCAGTGGCTATTAAATGCCACTGCTTGTGAGCCTTGATCAAGTGTGCATTCCCAGTAAATTGAGGCCAAAACTATTGCCTCACTCTCTCACCAGATTCTGCCATCCTTGGAACCAGTTGCCTCCACAGTTTCAGTCTCTCCAAAAACAGTTGGTGGTGTGAAACAGCCACTGCTAGGGACCCTCCAGGGTGCACACTCACCCTCAGGCCAACACTGATGGATGGTGAAAACCCAGGGATGTTCACGTGTGCATGTGACAGGGGTTGTGGAAAGTGTGGATTTTGTCTGAAAATGTTACAGACATGTTTAAGAGAGGCTCTTGAATGGCACCTTCCAAATGCCAGTGACGGCAGGATGATAGATAATCAGTCAGTGCACTCACATGTTACAGCACCTGTGTGTACCTCTTGTTCAGTTGTGGACCAATGCAACTTGCAGAACACAGTTCCATGGAATAGACGCTATGTTGGTGGCCAAGAGTGTGATCTGACAACAAAGTCAATGTTCTGCATGGTTTGCACTAAAGCTGTCCAAGAAACTCCAGAAATTGCTGCTAAACTGGCACAAGTTACCTGCAAAGAATGTTTGAAGGTGGACGCAGCATTTCCACAGGAAGACGTCTGCCCATGTGGCCATCAGTGGAGGAAGGTCAGTTTTCCTTCTCTGGTTCATGTAAGTTGGTAATGTTTGTCTCTAAAAATGGCTTGTTTTATGTATGCCACGTCTTGGAGAAGATTAATGTTTTGAAAGTTTTGAACATTTCAAGGAAATAGATTTGTGTAATTAAGAATGCATTAAACCATTTTGTCGTTCATGAAGAATATTAGCCCCGTAGATTGTGGAAGTAGGTTGCTAATGTGTTACACATTGAAATGCAGGTGAAGCAAAAACTTGTTCCCTACACTACATATACCGATGGCCGTGATGGAGGATTCTTTGTTATCAAGTTCTCCAAATGGTTTTCCCTCATAACTTATTATAGCCCTCCCATCAGAACCTGAACCTTCTAATCCTGTTCAACGGCGCTCGTAACAAGTGCTTGAAGGTGAAGTTACTGCATCCATCAGTAGTTTGCCTTCACAAATAGCCTCTTCAACAAACCAAACAATTATTCCATGATCTCCACTCCTGTAGAATATGAAAGCAAAATGTTTAGCTTTTAAGAAGAGGTGCAATCAGGCCTACACACCATCATACACCCTTCTCTTTACTCTCTTCTTGACATTGACCCGGTTAACTTACCACTTACCTGGTAGGAACTCCACCAGGCCTGCTAAATGAGTGCAATTTATTGCCTCATCAGTGACTATTTGCTCTGAGCTCAGCCGAGCATGCCCCACTGGGCTTCCACACATAATCAGCAGGAGTCCCATGCTTCTGTGTTGCAATATTTTAGGAGGCTTTAGAGTGTGATCCTGTCAAAACATATTCCGAAATCTCCATCTTTGAGTAAGGTTCAGCTCGTACCAGGTACCATCTTTGTACATGTATACTCGGTCCCACGACCGTTAGCTCTGAACTGAGCTGCACCTTATCACGGAATCAGGTCGCAATGCCTTTGGCTGCGAGGCCATTGCTTTACTGTCGTGTTCTGAAGTATACATTGGAGGATGTCTATCCTCTCACAGTTTAACCAAGAGCAGGCTTTCATTCCATCTGTTCCCACTTTTGTTCCACGGATCTGCCACAGTGTCTTTGCTTTCTCATCCTTTCCTATCCGTTTTCATGATTCCTGCCTCTCACTTCTCATTTTTCTGACTCGCTCCTCCCTTCATTGAAGTCTCCCATGGTTCTCGTTACTTCTCAGCTCAATTTCACAACGTCTCACTTGATTATTCTGATTCCTCACTCATCCACTCCAACCATTGCCTCATCATTCCTGTTACATGTGGTTTCTTCCACTTTATCCCTCCAATCTACATTCTTGTCCTTTTCTTCATGTTTGACTTTTATGACTAACTCCCAACTCTGTACCTGTGTCATCCTGCCTGCATCATCTGCATGGCTTTCTTGCATCACCCTTTGTTTGTTGTTTCTGCCTTGTGCCTTTATTCTTCCAGTAATGTTACCCCACATCATTTGCCATAACTCTCTGCAGATCCATCAGAAAAACCTTAGTGAGTAATCCCTATCCTCACCCTTGCTGCTCTCACTCCTACCTTGCATGCCAGGGGGAGTGCAAAATCATTTGTGCTATGGCATCATCAGCACCAGTACCAAGAATCATCCGTGTGCAAGAGCTGCAAGGCAGCCCCACAGCAGTGACACAACAACTATAGCGGATATGATGCAACAACAATAGCAGAGGTGTGGTTCCAGCTCTGCCTGTGGTCCTGGGTGGACCCATCATGTGATGAGACAAGAATCACTTGAAAAGGCCACGTCGGCAGAATCCATGACAATAGTAGCATGATGCTGTAACACTGGAATCATTGCTTTCTGCGATGCACCTCAGCATGCAGATTCTTCTTCAAGCAGCAGACTTGGAATTCATCAACTGCCAATGGCAGCGGCAAGGAGCAGCACCGCTGAAATCAACTAGCAGTGACAACGATACCCGACAAGTCTTCCCATGATAAAATGTTATGTGCACAAACACAGTGATGTACACAATGCCATCATTACATTCCTCAAGGGAAAGTCATTAACAGCCTCGGAAAATCACAAGGTCATCTTACATGGATATGCTAGCATGTCTATTTCAGTCTCTAAATGTAAGTGACTCAATACAGCACTTGGTTGCACTGATGACTCTGAGGGGGGGAGGGGGGGGGGTATCCTCATATCTGATGCTTCCTTTTTTTTCCGCCTCTCCCACTCCCCCTAGGCAAAAGTGTGTGAGGATGGTGCACCTGGAAACATAGTGGAAGAAGGTGGGCCGGGGGAAGGGAGGGAATTGAAGTGTACAATAGCAAGTCTGCCAGAGACAGAAGTCAAATAAGGGCAACCAGAGAGTTTCAGGTTCTGTGGTTGCGACTTCAGCTTGTGATTTGCATTCCGAGAGCTCAAGGTGCAGCTGGTAGGCCACTTTCATTCATTGCCAACAAAAAGTCGTTGCCGCCCCTGCCTCCACCGCTCTTGATTTCTGCTCCATCATTCGCAATTGCCTGCTCCAAGCTTTGCCAATGTTTCCTCCACACTTTGCTGTTGTCCGCTCCATCCTCTCTTCCCACAGACTACTAGGACAACATACCAGCAGGAAAAGAGTGGCAGTAGCAGCAGCATGTTCAGTATCAGTAGCAGCAGTGGGGTTATGGGCAGCAGATGAAGCAACGGCACCAACAGCAGTGGCTGCGGCAGCAACTGCAGCTGCTGTGGTGACAGTGGTACATCTGGGTTCCCACTCCCCCCAGTGGCTGCCCCAAACGGAGGAAAACAGCCATTTCAGATCAGCTGTTTCAAAGAGGTTTTGTATTCTATGAAGGTGGATCTTACCACAACATCTTGATGAACACGCATAAGAACAAGTACATCAGAGTTTAATGAATTCACAAGACAAGCTAGCTGTGCTTAATGACACCTTTACCACCGGCTGTCTTGAAAAGGTCAACACTATGGGGATCATTCCAGTTGCATTACTTGAAGAGAAAATGTATGCTCAGTGAGTTGCCAAATGGGAGTTTCTTCCTAGAGTGTGGTCTTTAACAGGGATGTAAATCCATGAGTTCATCTTCTTGGTCAGTTCCTTCTTGTTACACAGTGCCGTTGTGATGACGCAATTCCTTCTTGCTTCACATGGGTCCACAGGGGAGTCATGATGTCTGTATGTACCTCCACTTTGATGGATATGGGGGTACAAGAAAGTGACAAGAATAGGTTGCTCGATAAAAATCATATGGCATCATAAGTGCATAGAGAATATTTTCCAGGTTCTAACGCACTTTACGGAACTCAATTCAGAGTCCGTTTGAGTGAGATATGTCTTTCCAAAGTTTGGAGATCATGGGTCGGGTTCAAGTGTCAACCCGAGCACTTTGAGCTCAAAAGGCAGCAGGATTATTGGCCAGGACGGCTGAGAGCGGCCTTCAAGGAGAAAAGACGGCTGAAGGACCTCCAGGAGACTTCAAGGAAGGAGTAGTCCACGATTACTGGCTGTGCAGGTCATGCAAGACATAATTCTCATGTGTGACAAGGTGACTGCCGCTCATCCCGCTAGGCTAGGAGAGTGTGCTAGAGGGTCAACTTTGACAGAGTGGATCCCAGTGCTCCCTTATCCAAATGAGGCATACAAGGGCTTGTTAGAACGCTGTGACCATGCAATGTATAACCCAATAGTAAATGCAGACATTCCTATTATCTGCAAACCTATATTTGCTCCCGTAGTTTCTGTCTGTGCAACCTGCAACTCCCTCTCACAAAAAGTCGGTCCTGCCTAGGCGGCTCTTGGTGAGCTTGATCACCTCCCTGAGGGGTGCCCCAGTTTCCATCGGTGGCATCAGAGCTAGAATAAGGCTTTGAATCATCCTTGAGGCATTCCTTGCACCCTTTTGTGTGAGAAAGTCGTTTGGGGGCTGAACGTTGCACTACCATGGCGACATCCGCTTCTGTGGTGGCCGGCGTCAACATCGTCAAGTTCAAAGGTAAGAACTTCTCCAACTGGAGCAACAACATGAAGATGGTGCTGATGGAGAAGGGAATCTGGAGCCATGTGAGTGAGAAGGAACCAGCTTAGTCCTCTCTCTCACCTGGTGAGGCCCGTACCCACCGCGAGAAGCGTGACCGCGCCCTCGCCACCATCTACCTCTACCTCGCCGAACGGCAGCAACTCCTCGTTCGTGGTATCCTCACCCCAAAGGAGGTTTGGAAGAAGTTTGAGTCTACTTGTGCATCCATGTCAATCCTCATGAACATGCAGCTGTGTTGTGGCTTTCACACTGTGAAGATGGATGAATCTGGATCCATGATTGACTACATCAACATGGTGAAGTCTCTTGCCGACCAGCTTTCTGCATTTGAGGACCCTCTCAAGGAACGTGCGCTCATGCTAACCATCCTCTCTTGCCTTTCTAGCAGCTATGCTCCTCTCATTGTTGCCCTGGACAAGCGTGGCGACAAGCTCTCCCTCAACGATGCGGAGGAGAGCTTGTTGTTTGAGGAGGAGTGCCGCAAGGTATAGGAGGGCGGAAGAGGACTGGACATCTCTCTCATCACCAACTCTGGTCGTGGGGGCGGTGCTGCACCAATCAGGAGCAATGGCGGAGGAGAGAAGAAGGGGAACTGCCATTGCTGTAAGAAGCCGGGCCATTGGACGCGCGAATGCCGGAAGAAGAAGGCGGAACTTGCGGCTGGAGTGGGAGCAGGAAAACAGTATGACGCTTCCGCGAATGCAGCAAATTGGGAGAGTGGATTCATGACAACTAGCTGGGTTGTGCACATCTCCGACACCACCGCCCTATTCTGGATCATCGACTGGGGAGCCACGCGGCACATGACGTGTTGCCGGGAGTGGTTCATTGTCTACACCACCATCGAGCCTCGTCAGGTGTACATGGGGGATAATCACCTGCAAATGGCGGTTGGGGAGGGTGAGATTGTTTTCTGTGCTTCTGTTGAGGGCAAGCACGTGGAATGTCGTGTGAATGGGGTGCTCCATGTTCCGAGGCTGGCAGCTAACCTCCTCTCTGTCTCATCTCTCATCTCCGAAGGCATGCAGGTTTGCTTTGAGAGTGGTGGCTACACCATCTCTGCTTGTGCAGGCTGTGTGCTTGCAAAAGCAGACAAGGAAGACGGCCTTTACCACCTATATGTTGCATCGGAGAAGAAGCCGACTCAGCGTTGGCGGCGAGAGAGGGAGAACACGACATTGGCCTGTGGCACCGCCGGCTCGGTCACCTTGGCTTTAGCGCCATCATCTCCATGCAGCAGATGGTCCACGGCCTGGAGCTCAAGGGGGTGAAGAAGCCTGGTGCATCGGCTTGTGACAGCTGCATTGAAGGGAAGCAAGCCCGCGCTCCATTTTCCGGGGAAGGGAAGGGGGCGACTGAGCTTCTCTCTCTTGTTCACTCTGATTTGTGCGGTCCCATGCCATCTCACTCTTGTCCGGCAAGTTGTACTTCGTCACATTCATTGATGACATGTCAAGGAAGACATGGGTGTCCTTCCTCACTGAAAAGGATGAGTGCTTTGATGATTTTAAGGTGTGGATTGCTCCTGCACAGAATGAGAGTGGCAGGCAGTTGAAGGTGCTTCACACCAATGGTGGAGGAGAGTACCTCTCCAACAACTTTCGCAACTTCCTCAAGCGTCGCGGGATCAGGCACGAGGTCACCCCACCTAGAACACCGCAGCTGAACGGTGTGGCTGAATGCGCGAACCGCACGCTCATGGGGCGTGTTCGCAGCATGCTCCAAGATGCGGAGCTCCCGCCAACCTTTTGGGTGGAAGTGGTCTACACTGCCGCGTACCTGAAAAACCAGAGTCCCACGCGCGCCGTGCCACTGATGACACCGGAGGAGGGGTGGATGGGACGCAAGCCAATAGTGACGCACCTGCAACTCTTCGGGTGTGACACATTTGTGCATGTGCCTGCCGGCAACTACAACAAGGTAAACGCAAAGTCGGTGAAGGCGGCCTTCCTCGGCTACGACACCATGGAATACCGCCTCTACAACCTTGCTGCTCGCAAGATCATCCGCAGCCATGACGTGGTCTTTCAAGAGGACGTGAAGGGCTAGACTTGGAGCCCTGTGTCTGCAGTTCCACTTGCTCCTACACTTGTACCAGAATTGGGAGAAGAACCGGTAGCAGAAGAGGGCGGTGCGGAAGATGGCGGTGATAGCGGCAATGACAAGGAGGTGGAGGGAGCTGAGAAGAAGGAGCCGGCACCCAAATCTGATGAGGAGGAGCAGCAATGCAACGCACGGGAGCTGCCACAGAGGTCTGCACACCACAACCATGGTGCAGATGGTTCTGTGGAGCTGTTGAGGCAATCGAAACGCCTCGTAAGGAAACAGAGGCTGCTGGAGGAGCTGGTGAACCTGTGCATTGTTCCACCACCAACGGAGTCATCTGACCCCGAGCTTCTCTTCCTCACGGTCAACGATGACCCAGCCACATTCCCTGAAGCCATACGCAGCGCCGAGGCGGCAGACTGGCGTGATGCAGCAAAGGAGGAGTATGGTGCGCTCATGAAGAACGGCACCTGGAGCCTCGAGGAAGCTCCACGCGGCAGCCCAATGATTGGATGGCAGTGGATTTTCAGGCACAAGCGTGCTGTGGATGGTAAGGTGCTCAGGTACAAAGCACGGTTGGTTGCAAAGGGGTATGTGTAGACTGAGGGTGTGGATTCCAATTAGACATTTGCACCTGTGGCAAAGTTCCCATCCATCCGAGCGATCCTCGCTCTTGCTGCTACTATGGACTGGGAGGTGCACGAAATGGATGTGACGTGTGCATTTCTGAATGGTGACGTCGAGGAGGATGTGTACATGGAGCAGCCGGAGGGGTGTGTGGTGGAGGGAAAGGAGGGTTTAGTGTGCAAGCTTGTGAAGGCTATTTACGGCCTGAAGCAAGCATCGCGCGCATGGTACTACAAGATGGATGAGCAACTAGCTGGGCTTGGTTCTGTGCATAGCAAAGCCAAACATGCAGTCTATGGACGCGTGCAAGAGGCAAGTCAGGTCATCATCTTGCTCTATGTTGATTATCTGCTCGTTGCATCTGACTCCAGGTCTCTTTTGGACGATGTGAATTAGTCCCTTGCTGCCAGGTTTGACATGAAAGACATGGGAGAGCTCAGCTACTTCCTTGGCCTTCAGGTCAAGTGCGACCGGCAGCAGCTGACTTTGGAGTTGTCGCAGTGCACGTACATGAGCGACATCGTCAAGTGCTTCAACATGGCAGGAGCGCGCAAGGCCGCAACACCACTGGAATTGGAAGCAAAGCTGAGCATGATGCGGACTCCCCACGGCATGTAAGAGAGCAACCACATGGAAGTAGTACTGTACCAAGCTGCAGTTGGAAGCCTCATGTACGCAGCAGTCGGCACGCGCCTCAACATCAGCCAAGCAGTGGGAGTGCTCGGCAAGTCTTGCACAAATCCGGGCGTGCCGCATTGGGAGGTGGTCAAGCACATGCTGCGCTACCTTGACAACAGCAGAAGCCTTTGCCTCACTTTCAACGGCAACAATAGCCCCCTCCTCATTGACTACAGTGACGCAGATTGGGGAGGTGACCTGGACACAAGGAGGTCAACCAGTGGATTCGTGTTTGTGCTCGGGGGAGGTGCAATCAGCTGGAGGATCAAGAAGCAAGAGTGCGTTGCCCTCTCCTCCACTGAAGCGGATTACATCACCCTGAGTGAAGCAGCAAAGGAAGCCATGTGGCTGCGTGAGCTGCTGGCAAGCCTTGGACAGCAGCAGACCACAGCGGCTACAATCTACTGTGACAACATGAGCACCATTGCTCTGACCAAGAACGCAGAATTTCACGCCCGCACCAAGCATATTGACCTGCGATATCACTTCATTCGCGAACTCGTGGCAAAGCAGGTGGTGGAGATCAAGTTCTGCCCTTCAAGCATGATGCTGGTAGACTTCCTGACCAAGCCCCTGGAAACGCACCGCTTTCAGGAGCCGAGGGGACAGTGCAGACTTGTATGATTTGTATTCTCGCAAAGTGGGAGAATGATGGACGAGGGTACCAGAAAGTGATAAAAACAGGTTTCTCAATAAAAATCATCTGACATCAAAAGTGTATAGAGGATGTTTTGCTGGTTCTGTAGCACTTTACGGAACTCAATTTGGAGTCCGTTTGAGTGAGATATCAATTTGCAATGTTTGGAGATCATGGGTCGAGTTCAAGTGACGACCTAAGCACTTTGAGCTCAAAAGGCAGCAGGATTATTAGCCAGGACGGCCAAGAGCGGCCTTCAAGGAGAAAAGACGGCTGAAGGACCTCCAGGAGACTTCAAGGAAGGAGCAGTCCACGAATACTGGCCGTGCAGGTCATGCAAGACATAATTCTCATGTGTGACAAGGTGACTGCCGCTCATCCTGCTAGGCTAGGAGAGTGTGCTAGAGGGTCAATTTTGACAGAGTGGATCTCAGTGCTCCCTTAGCCAAATGAGGTAAAGAAGGGCTTGTTAGAAATCTGTCACCATGCAATGTGTTACTCAAGAGTAAATGAAGACATTCCTATTCTCTGCAAACCTACATTTGCTTTCATAGTTTCTGTCTGTGCAACCTGCAACTCCCTCTCACAAATAGTTGGTCCTGCCTAGGCAACTCTTGGTGAGCCTGATCACCTCCCTGAGGGCTGCCACAGTTTCCATCACAACTCATGCACCAGGTTGTTTTGTGCAAGTTGCACACTGCCAAAGGGTTGCAACCACTGGTGCAGGACCCTTCTTGACCGCATCTTGTTCCCGCAATTCAACAGACAAGTTTTCCAGACGCGACCATTGGCTTCCATGCCATAGTCCGAATGTCAAATGCCCACACAAACGTTTCATCTGTTTAATGAATGAGCTCTTCAAAATTTGAGGTCTTGGATGATTTTTTTTCACGTATGCAGGCTTGCAAATTGGACCATTCTAACAACACAGCTTGACAGATTTACTGCTTAGTCACTAACACCAATCATGGTGGGAAAATACAAAACAGCCAGCATTCTTTCTGGGTTAGATTTTAGCCTTCAATAGTCCTCACGTATGACTATCAGTGTACCAGCTAGTAAACCATGGCTTTTGAAAAACAAGGATAAGGGGAAAAGGTGGTACATCTAGACGCGTAAAAGAACAACTGCACATACCATTGTTCACCCGTGAATGATCGTTGTCATGGGAATTCATATAGCTAAGTCCAAAAGACGAAGTTGTGGTAGCTGAACATTGAATCCTCACACTTTCTAGAATTTTCAATATCAAATAGAGAACAAGATGAGATTGAGACATCAGAATAGAATGTCCACATCATCCCATTTGTCTTCAATGAATAGTCATTTCGAACAAAGGTACATGATTCCAAATAGTACATTGAACTACCACATTGCTGCAACAATGATCCGGAATCCGGAATCCGGAAACCTTCAAACCTTAGTTTTTCCATATTCAATGCCAACCAATGACCAAAATTTCCATGAGATCCGCATCCGTGCATGCATTTCAGAGCATGTTTCATGATTGCACAGTTCAAACATCTTTCAATTTCCATCAAGAGGTCGCATGACACCACTTATACCTGGGTGGTTCTTCATTCATGCCCACGTTACATGGATACACTGATACATACATGTGTATGCATTTGCATACCTGCATAAGTTTGTAGTTTCTCATGTATCTAAGTAATCCAAGTCATATGTGTTCGAATGCCTGGGTATGAATTTTTACATGTGTAACCTTTACATGAACCTTGCCTTGAGCAGGGGACAACATCTAACCAGACTCGACATTGATCATGGTTCACCATATCAGAATGTGAAGAATCACTGGCTGAAAAAAAGAAATCAATCCATGAATTGAGACCCTGAAATACCGCAAAGCAATCCCTGAAACCAATCATTTTGAAAATGTAGGACCAGTACAAAGTTGTTCCACGGCACAGTGGGTCATGTCTCAATTATCATTGGTTTCATAACGAAACCATGATACGTGCCACATAATTTTTAGACTATAATGTTTTGTTTCCACGTGTGTTTGTTCCAATGGTTTTGTTGTATGGATGTTATGAAAACATGGTCATGCTTCTTCAAGAATGTCTGCTTTCCTCATGAACCCATGTGTAAAAAACAAACTCAATACATTGATAATGTTTTTTTTTAACAATGCTAGATTCATTTAACATAGTTCATGCAATTTATGAATGTAAAAATTATTGAATCTGAATGTAATAAACATCCTATAGTGTACAATGTTTTTGTTTGCACATGATTCACAAAACTTGTCCATGTACATATCCTAAAAACACATATCTGCATGGACTTTTCCAATGCAATATCCATGCATAATACAGTGCCTTGATATAGGTTCCCCTCCATTAACGCAAAATATTCTTGTTTCATAGCATTACACTATATAAAACAAATGATAAATCTAATTCATAACCCGTGTTGACATCTGACTTATGTTTACGACTGTACCAAATTTCATGTATCCATGCATTCCATATTTCTGTCAAAATGTCTGAAATGACCAACGTGTACATAGTCACAGTACGCATTTTCCTAGTTGTAGGGAACTCTTCTGTACTTGTAAGCTGATTTTACATCATAATCTTTAGCTTTTCTTGAACATTTGTATTAGTAGCATTACTCATCTTGCTATACACATTGAAAAAAGAGTGAGCATGAACATTGAACAAAACATTGGTCGTTAATAATGAATGAGATTCAGTCAATGTTATTTCATGTATAGATATTTGTTTTATTTTTTGTTAAGTTCAAACATCATTTGAAATTAGAATCATTGTGAAAACAAGACAATTCATAGTTCTTGAGTTATGGTGAAATTGTTCCCTACACCGTATTCATCTTCCCAAATCTATCCATTCAGTTGTGAACATTTGGTTGACAGGATATGTACTTTGCCTTTAAAACAAGAAATAGATTTATTCATATTCAATAACAGTTTAATGTATAACCCTCCTGTATTAGCATCTGTAGGTCATGGTCTATACCTCAAAGGCCATGATTCTTTTGACGATAGCGAGTGGATTTGAATCCTAACTACACTTGTGCATTACTTGTTGCAAGCTCTATTACAATAGTGGACTGTTTTACATTGTGAAAAAAAAAAATTCACAATCAGTTTGTAAGATAACATTAACACATTATCTTGCCACAGATACATTGAGGTTGAATTTTTTAAATTGCATTACAACACACCATGCAGGGAATGGCCTCCAACGAACTGCCATCTTCGACCTTGATGTAAAGAACAAAAAATTTAATCTGATGCTCCCTGTAAACAAATTCTTCTGTACGGGAGGGGATGATGATTGGATTCAAAGCTAGGAAAATCCATTGTCTGTGGCCATGCCTGGAGTTTATCAGTAAAATAATTAAAGAAGATAGTTATCTACATGTTTCAATTGGTTCCAAAGAAAATGGATGTCTTCAATACGTAGATGATTAGGCACTCCCCTCCCTCCCAAGCTACAGCATCTAGACTACAGTCATGTTAATGCTTCATAGTTTTCTAGATGTTTCCCGTTACTTCCTTGCTCACAGTTTAGGTGTGTCATTGCATTTCAGGTCTAGTCTGGAATATTTTTGTGTAGCTTTAGGTGCTCTTATCACTTTTGAGGTTGTCAGCTGAATGAGAACAAACGTGTCCCTTGATCTTGAGTGGTTGAAGTGGATGTTAAACAGCATTGAGCGATGCAATGAGAAAGACGATGAAAAACTGGAGGCCCAGAAGGTTGGACCTTGCACAGAATGAATCTAGTGACTTATAACACACCAATACAAGGAATGAATTATGTCTAAAACAAACAAAACAGTAAATTGGCTGATTTTTCTAATATTCTAAGTCAACATTGGGGGCAAGGTGAAACTTTTCCAACCTGGAGTCTCACTGGCTCCAAAATTGAAACACAAGGCAAGATTTCAACACGGATAGGAAACAATTAAACCAAAAACACCTGATGCAAGGTCAGTTGACTTCAATGGGGTTTTGTTAGCACAATCTATTTGATTAGGGTCTTCAAGGCCACATTATGACATCAGCAAGGCTGATGTAAAACTGTTCTAAGTCCACCAATCATTTTGGTGAGTGCCAAACTCAAGGAGATATTGAGCAAGACACTTCCAAAGAGACCATTTAGGTTGGTACGCTAGACCCTGAGTGAGTTATGCTGACGTGATAAACCATATTGTCAGGGAAAACATTCCCCACAATTCCCACCACTTGACAAGAAGGTAGAGAAAGGTCAGTAGTGTCACTTCATCACGGTACAAAAGAGTGTCTCTGCTAGTTGTACACATTGTAGAGTGATGTAAGTGGGAGTAACATCTAAAGGTGTGACTGCTAGTCGGCCATGTTGTTTATTGGCCTGCTTTGGTGAGCTTTTCATGATTGTTGGTCGGGGACTGTTTGCTCGGTCATAGTCATAAAAGAAAATGTTTCATTGACAGATTTGTTTTTTCCCCTCAAAGAATTTTCAGATAAACTTCTAAGACACACTTTTGATTGTAAAACGGGTGCAAGGCATGATGCATAGGAAGGGAGCTATGAACAATGGAGGAGGAAAAGGAGGCTTTGGATGGGGGTGACATCTCACAACCACTTTGTTCAGGAAGGAAAGGGACCCCAGACATTTCATTAGAGTGGCATTTATTGCTATGAGACCGGCTGGAGTGATGTGGTGAATGTGGGGGAACTGAATTGGAGTGGTTTTCAGACAAGGGAGCAGTTCGGTATAAAAGGTGAGAGAGCTGTTCCAATCATAGACCACTTGGCTGCAATCAGTGCCTTGCAATTGTTAGTTGCCAATACTCATGCTGTTGGCAAGTTCATGTGTGAGGAATGCTCTTTCTGGTGTGTAATCGTTAAACAGGAAGTTCCATCAATCAAGATGCACATCGTTGCTGTGAATAGAGACAGGAGTGAAAGAAGAGAGAGATGCAAGACAGAGAGGGACCAGAGGTTGAAGATACACACAAACAGACATATATATACAAATGTATATATGTATGTATATATATATACATAAACATTTATACATACAGATAGTCAGAGAAAGAGAGAGAGAGAGAGAGAGAGAGAGAGAGAGAGAGAGAGAGAGAGAGAGAGAGAGAGAGAGAGAGAGAGAGAGAGAGAGAGAGAGAGAGAGAGAGAGAGAGAGAGAGAGA